>VXAX01006669.1:129319-161806 GCA_013399835.1 Leptocoma aspasia | reverse complement strand
CTCCCTTCCCAGTGCAAACTCCCAGCTGACAGCCAACTGCACCTAAACAGCACAGACACAACAAAGTTGGGCTCCAGCCAACCTTTCAAGTGGAGCGCACAGATAGATGTTCCCACCAGGCTTTGACCAGTGAAGTACATCTCCTGCGTTACGCAAATCCTGCCCTGGGTGTTTCACGGGAGCAGCAGTGATTCCAACGTGCTCAAGGCCCTCTGAGCCTGCAGCAGCTTCGCACCATGACCCAGTTACCAAATCTGGGCAGACAGCTTTCAAGGAAGCTTAGAAGGACCAGGTTGTTCCACCATCTTAGCTTCCCTTACAAAAAGGCATTGTGGGCCACGACTTAGGTGTGGTCACCAGGATTTGCTACTATGTGCTGTGTGTCGAATGACACCACATCTAAACTGGAATTTCATGGCAGCAAGTGCAGCTGATCACAAGGTTCACAAAGGATTCTCAGATACTAAGTTATGGAGAAAATGGTAACTGGAAAACAAAAATCTCTACAGCCACATCCTCTTTTTTTTTTTTTTCCCAATCTGTTAGCCTAATCTTTGAAATATCTGTGCTCTCCTGCCTTTGCTGATCAATAGACAGGAGGTTAATGCTGTTCAGGTGAGGGGCCACGGTTACGACATCCAACTGTCCACACTGCATACACAACAACAGTTTGTTAGGACAAGCTAAGCTACCTTTCAAAACTGAGTGATGGCAGAAAAGTGACTTCTTCATAACCCCCTCCGCAGCCCAGACAAAATCTTCTTTATGTTCCCAAACAAGAACAAGTCCTTTTACAGTTGATGCTCATATAATTTAAGAACTGGGCTGCTCGGAACTTCGGTACCAACCTGAGATATACTTAATCAGATTCCATTTTAAAGTGTTTGTAACTGAAGTTTTGTTCAGTCCCCAAAGAAATCAAGACAATTGTGAAACTATTTAATTGTTAATGTAATCACTTACAGGACATTTTTATAAGACTGTAAGTGAATACTGGAGCTGAAAGTGACTTGTGGACACTGGATCAATTCTTAAATTTGATTTACCACTGCAGCACACCAAAAACAGTTCTATAACAGTTCTATAAACACCACACACAACACAAATCCTACTATTTAAAAAAAAATCAGAGGTAGTTCCACAGTGTCTTTAAATCTGCTAACTCAGACAAATGTTGTGGCTGTCACCATGAAACTAACTACTACATGAAAGTAATTACTAGTCATGCAGTATGTCAAATTTATTTACCTGCAAACAAATATTCTTCGGCATTAAGGGTTAGTAACTCCCTTTCATAACTGTATTTAGAAATGTACATCCCTCCTGTAGTATAAATAAAACAAACAAGCGCAAATCATGGATTTGCTTCTTACAGGATCGAGATGGTCGGAAAACAAACCAAAACAGTTAAATATTTCCCACAGGGGTGGCCGGGGGGGGGCGGGACACACACTACCAATAAGGTGCAAGCTGCATCTGCATCAGTAGCGTCCTGTCAGTAAAATATATTAAAAGTACCAGAACGTTTATATGTTTAATTATGTGTTGTACAAAGAAAGAGGCACAAGTCCTACAAGTCCCTAAGAACATTTCANGTCCGCTCCGGGCCCGCCGGCAGGACAGACCGACCGGCCGGGGCCGCCTGCAGCCCGGGCCTCCTCGCCCCCCACCCCGCCTGGCCGTGCCCGGGGGCCGGCGGGGCAGCCCACGCCCGGGGAAGGCGAAGGGAGAGCGGCCGCCCCCTTTCCCGTCCCTTCCCTTCCCTCCCGGCCCCGCACAATGCGGCCGCGCCGAGCAGGCCCCGGCGCTTCCTTCCCNGGCCCGGCCCCCTCCGCCCACCCGCCGGCCCGGCCCCAGGCCCCGGGGGCGGCGTTTCCTGGCCCCGGGCGGCCCGGTGTTCCCCCTTCCCCTGGCACCGTCCCGGCCCTGGACCAGAGCCCTGGGGACGCTGTGCCCGGGAGGGGAGGGATGTGGCCTCTCCTGACTCGGCCTATGAACCGGCTGCCTGGAGCATGGACAATTTCACAGAATCACAGAATCAATTAGGTTGGAAAAGACAGGTCATCGTGTCCAACCTATGACCGAACACCACCATGTCAACTAGACCATGGCACTAAGTGCCACATCCAGTCGTTCCTTAAACACCTCCAGGGACAGTGACTCTACCACCTCACGTTGAAATGGGCAGCCCATTCCAATGTCAAAATACCCTTCCTGTGAAGAATTTCTTGCTGATGTCCAACCTAAACCTTTCTCGGCGCAGTGTAAGACACTGTTCTCTGGTCCGTCACTGATTGCCTGGGAAGACCGAGCTCCGTCTGGCTACACCCTCCTGTCAGGGAGCTCTAGAGAATTATAAGATCCCCTTTGAGCCTCCTTTTTTTCCAGGCTAAACACCTTCAGCTCCTTCAGCTGTTCAGCTGTTCTTCAGTTGTAAGACTTGTTCTCCAGACCCTTCACCAGATTAGTGCCCTTCTCTGGACAAAGAGCAACCCCAAAAAACAGGGACCCTACCTCACACAGGTGAGAGGCTCAGGCAGCCCCAGCATTTCAGACTCTAGGAAGGGCCAGGCTCCTTTAAACCTCTTGGGGTGCTTCCAGCAAGCTCCCCCAAAATCATGGGGTGCCAGTTCTGCTTCTCTGCCCTCAGAGCTTTCCCTTACACTCCTGTGAAATAACAGATGATTAAATAATGAGGTACCACGGTACCTTGGAGGGTGCTCCAATATCCCTTTCCACATTGGACAGGCTGCATTAAGGAATTGCCCGTGGAGAGGCCGGGGTAGTGATTCTGGATGTTGCACTCGAGGCCGTCCTGCTCTCACAGCAGGAATGGCTCAAAACATGACAAATTGCTTCAACTATTGCTTGCAGCATGGCAATATTTTTGGTAAGGTTTTTGAGAGCCATTCTGCTCTAAAAAACAATGTTGTGGAAACACCTATGACAGATTAACGTTTCTCCGCCCTTCCACTATCAAAATTTGTCTTCTTCGGTCATTAAGGGATTTTGCTTATTCTCAAATTGACAGTGCCATAAACGTTAACTGGGTTGTAAGAACTGATTGGATTTCTTCAGAAACATACGATCAGTGATGATCACATATCTGCAATTGGAAGCTGGCTGGAATTTAGGAAACAGCACATCTTCCCACAGCTTTGCACTGTTGGCAACATAAAAGTGCATAAAATGCATTTACAGCAGTAAAGCTCTGCCTTTACAAACCTATTGGATATAATAAGAAGCTTTTTTACCACATCATTTTGATGATTGTAAACATTTACTGAAATTCACTTTCTTCTTCCGTTTTGATCAGCTAGGTCTGACTGATCATATTGTCATCAGTGTTCCCGAGCGTCAAATGGGTTCCTGGATTTTGGGTACACTGGTGTGGTAGAGGAGCCAGAAATGAGGCGGAGGAGAAATGCTTCACTCTCTTCATGGAGGGTGAAGAAAGAGTAATGCCTCCTTTCCCACCAATGTATAGAGCAGTTCCTGCTGGCAGAGCAGCTACACCAGCATGGGATTTTGTGTGCACCACCTTTAGGTCTACGGGGGCATATTTCAGCACAGTTTTAAAAATGTAAAATTCAGGCACTTGAGCAGAGTAAGCAGGCCCCGTGGTACTGGCCCAGTTACCCAGAGCAGAATGGAATGGCTGTGGGAACTCTCTAAGATGTAAAGGTAATGGAAAGGAAAAATCTGGGTTCGTGATCACATTTTGACCTGCCATGACCTTACAAAATACTTAGTGTGTATTAAAATGTAGGTAGTCCTTAAAGATGTATTTAAAATTAAATGCATCATCAGTGTGCAAAACTTGCAGGCAGCTCAGAGGATATGAACTTAACAAAAACAAGGACAAAATTAATTTTTCAACTAATTTTGAGCCTTCAGGCTGTAGTTACATCTAGAAGTAAAGAGTGCATGTAAGTATAGGAGTTCACTGGCTGTGAGACACTTCTGTCCAGGCAGGGGGATCTCTGGTAATAGATCTGATTTCAGGAGAGCTTTCTCACCTTCCTGACAAACCCTCTCCTGATTGATAAGCTCCCAGGCTTCATGGTGAGCAAGGTCATTAGGACTTCCCCCTGCAAATGAAGGAGCAGTTTAAAAAATAAGATCATAGAGTAAACAGTTTTCTGTCCTGAAGAGAAGAAAATAAACGTCCGTTGTTTGCTAGAAAGGAAGTACAATTAAAAAAACCCCTCCAGATTTCAACATGAACATATTGTTTAGATTTGCCGACTGTTGACTTACCATGATGAAAGACAGGCCCAAACTAGAAAGTGTGGATCCCGATCTGGATCTGACATTCCCCAAATCTGAGGGGGAAGTGTGATTCAGAGTCTGGAATAAGGGCTTATCTCCCAAACACAGCAAAGTACTGTGGATAAAAATACCCAGGTAAAGTAGGAAGTGCCTGGTCTGCAACAACAAGAGTGACTTTGTATCAACAATGAACAAAAGCAGCTTTTTTTTTCCTTGAGAACAATGAAATCACTCAAGAATTGTTATAAATACAAACAATGTGGGTTTTATCACTCAGCTATCATCAGTGGGATTATAGTCTATAAACCCTAATTTTCAGGGAAGTCCCTAGATTTCCCTGAGCGCTTCCTCAGATTTCACATCTGTTAACTCTAGTTTATTAAGTGCTTCAGGATAAGGTGCATCAACTGAGCCTTGGTGTTACATTACCCGAAAATACTGAATGTGGTAGTTAGTGGCAAAGAATGGATGATTTCCAGACAGTGTATTGATACCATGCCAGAAGAGCAGGCACTCCTGTTCCCATCCATTTTTAACACATATATAGGTAACAATTAATTCAGCGTCACTTTTAAAAGTTATTTCTAAATGTTTAAATTATGAAGCTTTGGCTAAAATTATCCAGTCAGGCATAAGAAGAAAGACTAGCATGGTAAGATGAAGTAGAATTACTGAGTTAACCCCCAGTAGAACAAGCTCTGTTCCATGATTCAAGCAATGACAGCACCTCTGTGGGCCAACAGTGAATTTGTTCCTCCCTTTTTAAAAGGTGGGCTGTACTCAGACATACTCAGAGGAAAAAACTATATGACATCTTATTAGAATTACAGAGCTGGTATCTCAGTCTAGGCATTAATAGCTTTTAAACAACTCAGTTTTGGTCTCAGAAAAAATTCTAGCTCAATAAAAATAGAAATTAGAAGTGCTTTTCACAGCGCCAAATATAATAAACATAGTTGTGCTTCTAAAACTGAACATATCCAGTGTTTGAAGGTGTATTTCTCAATAGCAAAACAATAGCAGGCTCTCTGGAAAAAAATAATAAATATAGTCATGCTGAAACATTTTGCATTTGCTTTTTAGAAATTCATTTTGAGACTAAATAGGTGTATGAGTTTGTTTGTACTTCTCTGATTAATTTCCTACAAAACTGCTGTCAGCTGAACTGGTAACATTGCTGGAGAGCAGCACTGAAGGAGGCCTTGCTGCTCTCCTCATGGCTTGCTAGAAGTCCTGGAATAGGCTGGACAGGAGACCTAGCTTTGGTTTCCTGCTTCTGTTCTTGGGATGCTGAAGCTAGACAGCCCTAGGATGGCAGGGTGTCAATGCTGTTAACTCCAAAGTGACAGCAGTACACTCCTCTTCACCAGGAATAATGATAGCCATGACAAGGGGCAAACATGCTGTGGGGAGTTTGATACATAAACAGGAACCAAATTGGTTTGCATAGAAAACACACTAAATAAAACATACAAAAATAGCAAATATATCAGTTCTGTGCCATACCCCCCTGCAGTTGCTTTTGTTGCTACAATAATAACCACAAGTCTCAGTCTGGACTAGGCACCGTTAGGCGCTGCAGACGCACATCAGAAGAGATGGGCTTTGATCTGAAGGAACTGAAGTCTGCTTCAAACTGCTGCTTTCCCCCCATCCTTGTAAAGTGACTCATCATCAATTCTTAGATCAGGAAAGATACCCAAAAAAGCTAAACTCCAATGATCTGTGTGAGAGAACATCACAATCTGAACTATAGTCAGATAGGCAAATCCTCTGAGACTGAAATGCTGACATTATAGACACATACTAAAAGAAAAGTAGAAACTTTCAGGTTCCTGTTGCATTCCCAAGCCTCACACACCCAGTGCTGATTATGCTCTTCACCTAAAATTACAGAGCTAAGCACAGTGTGGGCATATTAACTTGGGGGCTGTTTCAGTGGTTGATTACCCCTGCAGACCCCCACATACAGATGTCTGTGAAGGGAGCAGCAGCCACTCTGCTGGATGAGGGCACAGGCACAGCAGTGGGTTCTTGGAGACTGGTTCTGGCTACATGGATCTCCAGGTGACAGCCAGCACAGAGCAGCTCTGTCTTCTTCATGACATTTGCAGTTTCCTAAAAGAGCAAGAGTTGCAATCAAGTTTTTAAGGTTTTAAGCATTATGGTGACAGGGGCTTCCCATATCCTTTAAAGTGTATACACCTATGACATTTACCCAGTGGACTGGCAAGTGTTTTTATCATTTGCATAATAATGCTAGAAGAGAAGGGATTGCTTGCAATTTCTTCAGTGGTTTTTAATGGCATCTGCGTGTGCACAACAATCTGCTATGCTTTGAATCACCTGCTCAAAATTATGTAGTTTGGAAAATTAAGGGGAGAAGTGACTGTTTCAGCATCATTCTGGTCTGACACTGGCTACTGCAGCCACAAAATTGTGCTTACTGATGTCTTAATCTATATTCAGATTCTGCTTTATTTGTACTATAAGAAGCAGTCCTGTGAAAGGAAAGGTGCAGTAATAATTTATGTATTATAATTTTTTGTTTGTTTGTTTGAGCATCTCTCTCCTGTGTTTCTTTGATGTCTAAGCTTATGCTACCACTTGCCTTCAGTGAAATCACTGAGTTCTCCTTTTCTGCCGGATGTCTTATTGTCACAAAATTTTTGAGTGTTTTTTCTAGCCTTTGGCTACTTCTATACTGGTTTTGTTAGCTGTGCCTACAGATGGGCTTGTGGCTGCTGTGCTCAATGGCCAGAGTGAGTTATGTCCATCCTGCTCTGAAGGGGCTGGGCTCCTTTCCAAGCCCAAACCCTCTTCCTCTGCCCTTAGCCTGAAGTTCCCTGAGAGCAACAAGCTGCAATGCACTTGGTGTGTGTGTGAGCAATAGTGGCCCTGGAGGAGTGGTTTTCTGGAGTGGATATTGAGGACCCCATCTCCAAACCAAAGGTGTTTCAGGGAAGTGGGGGTGCTTCAGGCTAGCTTTAATGGGTTCCCATGGACTATATACCCAGTGATGGCCAGAGTTCATGTAACTGCTCTGGAGGATCACACTGCTTTAGGTTCACTGGAAGGGCACTCAGTTCATGCACTCCCAGACTGGTCTGTGGTACAAACCTAACTGCAATAAATCAATGTGATCTGGAGGTCTGCCTCAACAACACAGTCCTGATTCAAGCACGCTAGTAGAGAGTAGGGCATTGAAACCAGAAGTTAAGTGAATATTAGGAGAAGTTTAAGAAGGTATTAGGGGTAAAAATCAGACACATGCACTGCAAAATTCAGGCTCAAAACCCCTGCACACGTGCTGATGTAACAAGTACCTATTTGGTTGCCCACCCCACCCCTCAGCATACTTGGCACATAGCATCAGTTTTCTTGGACCTCGAGTCATCAGACACTGCCTGTGTGCTGGGCTTCCCGTCCCAGCCTTGAACAGAAGGGCTCACGCATTAGCTGGATCCAAGAGGAGCCTGTCCAAGTCAGGACAGGACTATCCCTCCAGGGCTGTGTGGGACAGAACCCACCTCTCCACATGTCCATGTCCTGTGCTGAGCACCATCGCTGCAGGAGCTTCTTGCTGCTCATCTAACATTCTGACTTTTAAAATAACGAAGGCAACCGTGAAAGAAATCAATCTGTTGACTGGCCTTGCAGTCTTCGCTGCCCTCAGCCTTGTCATCTGCATTCAGCTGGAGGAGCGACTGCTCCTCAGCCATTTATTCCCTGCCAGCCCAGAGGGAATCAAGCCCACTGTGTTCCTCTGCTGCATCCAGCCTGGCTCTCACACAGCGTTCCTGCTGCAGCCCCGGAGCCTGGCAGGACAGGCTGGCAGTTGTAGGGAATGATGTCACCGAATGGGCAGGGCTTCTTTGCCACTGATAACATCTTAGCAGATGTCCTCCAAACGTGCTCACACTTCTCCCATTATAGCATCTTTATTTTCCATCTACCTTTCACAGTCCCACCTTTTAATCTAGCAAAGAGGTTGCTTTTCTCTAAAGACTGTGTCAAAAACTGGACAAGAGCTTTGCCAAGGTTGTTTTAAGTGTTATTGATTTATTCTTGGGCAGAAAAAATTTTATGTTTCAGTAAACCACCACTACTGGGGTACTTCAAAGCATATAGGTACCAAACTATCACTGAAAAAGTTAATGATTTTCCCTGGTTCATCTAGCCTCTTCCAAAATAAAATAAGGGATCAAAGAAGTTGCTACCCATTACCTGTAATGGTATGTTCCCCATAAATCCTGCAGGTTTTACTTCCACCTACTGTGCCTCATCCCTATTTAGAAAATCAGATCTACCCCAGGGTATCCTTCTGGACGTGTAGAGTTCCACTGAAATCAGCAGGGATCTGTTTAAGGACATGCCTGCAGAGAGTATCTGTTATTCTATATTTACACAGTACCCAGCATAATAGGACATGAAACCTGATTAAAGCCTCCAAACACTACTGCCATGGAAATCAGTCTTGTTATTGACTGATGACTCAACATGTCTGGATTTAGATGGAAGAGGGCTACTTTCAATTCCCAATTCTTTTATAGACTCTCTGCATAACCTAACTAAGTCATTGTATCTCCATGCCTCAGACACTCCTGTATTTAATGCAGAGAAAGTCAATCATTGATTAATTCCCTTCTCCCAGCCCATTCTGCGGTTTTTGATTATAAGTTCCTTGGGGCAGGCATTGCCTCTTGTGAAGTGTGAGGACAGCACACAGTGCCAGAGAGCTCTGGCAAGCCTATAAATGATAAAGTAACAATCACGTGCAGTAGCAAAGGAGCAGCTGTGATTGTCCTAATATTTGTCCTCACAGAGTCATTTTTAAATTGAAAGCACACCTGGGATAATTCAGTTCCAGGAGAGGCTTGACCTGATCCTGGGATGATGACAACCTCCGAGTAACCTGAGCTACAGCATTGCCTTTAACAAAATAAGAAAAAGTAAAATGAAGAAGAGTAATAGTTTTGTGGTTTTTTTGCAAAATGTAAAGCAATATGGGATGGATTCAAACCTTAAATAAAATACCAGCAGCCACACAGCTTTCCCTCTTCATGAGAACAGATGTGGAAAGCCATTATTATAATTTGCAAATAATGTTACCCCCTTATGTGTGTCATTGGAGCTTTTTTATGACATGGATTCAGCTAGAGAGTTTCTTACATAACACTGTTACTCTGTTTTCACTTCAGATGTAGTTATCAGGTGATGGTTTCCCATGTAAAGGTTCTATTAATAAATTGCTATCAGTTACACAGCTGTTTAGCTCTCAAAAATCAGTGTTCTGAAATGGTGAAGGTATTTCCTAGGCTGGAATATTTGCTAAAATTTAAGCCCAGGAGCAAGGACAGATTCCTGCAGGTAAGCCACACAACTTGCACAGACGACCATTATTAATACAAATCACTTCAATTAAAATTGGCATGTGAGCTAATTAATAGGATGTTGATTGATAAACAAGACCTTGCCCATTTTATCCAGGCATTTGTTAATTACCTGCCTGATGTTGCAGCTGATCAGCGAGGACACACTCCTGCTCTAAGGAATGTTGTGGGGTTTGTGTACATTCCAGTTTACCAGGGATTGGCCATACCTACAAAATAACAGTATTTTTTTAGCCATGCAATATGAAGTTTTGTGTCTGCCTGCCTTGCAGATGGGATACAGTATGCATCAGTTCACGCACAGTAAGGTAAATAATACCTGCCATGTGATGCTATAGTAATTTTTCACATTATTTGCTGACTGTATGTATATTTTTTGCCTTCTCTATTTCCACCCCCATTTCTGAGTGCACTGGCAGCCTCCACAGCGCTCTGTAGCAGTGAGCACACTGCGACACTGTTGCAGGGGTTCCCTACAGCAGAGCCTTCCCAGTGCCATTGATCAAGCCACAAGCACTAGTTAAGTAATGCAAGGTTGCTCTAATTCCCTGACTCATCTCCTGCTCCCCCTGGAAATCCTAAGTGTGGTGCTGGGAACCAAACTGCAGTCCTCTGCAGCAGGATGAAGTAGCTTTGATTGCTGAGTCACCACACTGACCCACACAGCTCAAACGTAAAGTTAGCAATAGTCAAAAATGCTCATTGTAATCTTACCACAGTCGAGATGTTAACTGCATATTCCCTGGAAATGCATTCAGCCTGGCTTTCAGCTCGGGGCTCAGATTCCCCAAATCACTATTTGTGTAGTGTTTACAAAAACACAATCCATTTTAAGTAGCCTTGAATTATTATATTCCTGGGGTCCTTTTTCTTATGCATATGTCATCTTGGGGCTAATCAGCATTCTGCTCTTGCGTTTGCAACTGCTGAGAAAGTCAGATCTTAAAAAGCCATAACTCCTTGACAATTTCTGCCCGTTGATAGCTTGTACAAGCTGTTTGGGTGTAGAAAGTAACGTGGAGGAAAATTGAAGATCAAATTATTCGCAGGTATGAATTAGATCTATTGCTTTGTAGCCGCCAACACGTCTCCTTGCTGTGCGTGGTGATATTCTCCTCATTATGTACTGCACTTTTTACAAACACTGCTGTCCTCCTGAGCATGATATATGTTTCTCCGATAGAAATCTCTGTTTTGCCACAGTGCCATCACTATGGAACACTTCTGATAGTGTTAGCTGTGAGTCCCACTGTTTTAGCCACAAACCTTTTCTTCTGGTCCGTGAATGTGTTTGATGTGAGCCTGGCCACAGAGACAAATGGAAGAGTGGCAACACTTGCATGCTACAGTTTGTTTCTAAAATTGATCTTGACCAGTCAGCATGAAATGCATCATGTCAAAGCAATTGCCATGATGGTCTTTCGTTAGGAGAAGCGATTCCTCTTGGACACGGGGCAAGCAGGAGTTGAGGGGGATGCCTCAAACTGGCAAACTGGCTGCCAGTGACTCAAACTGGCTGCCCCTTCAAACTGGCTGATAGAAAAAAAGTCTGCTTGCAATTCAAAGCAAATTATGAAAACAGATTAGTGTAAATAAAGATGAAGGAAGAGGGGACTCACATCAGAGAAGACACAAATGAAAAGGCATGTGACCAGCTTAAAATACGAATGAGCTTCTGTTTAAGAGCTCTTTTCAGTGACCTTCTTTCCTGCCATGTGACCAAATTCTTCAATCAGGCACTGTAAAGGAATGCTAAAATTGTCTTTATTTCCATTTCAGATCTGGCCACATTAGTCTATACTTGGTGTATTCATTTATTGCTCAAATAATCTCACTTTCTGCTGAAGTCAAAGGGTATTTTTCTTGAAACCCCTCTCCTGGGTTTACTCTAGGCTTCAGTGATGGTGCCTGCAAGCTTTCAGAATCCCAAGAACCTGGGGAGGCCAGCTCCATGCCATCTCAGGCCCATCTGGGAAGGTTGCAAGTCATTTTAAAGCCAGCAAACAGCTATGGAAGAAAGCTGATCTCTGTGCAAGTTCCTGGGCTGAAAGGCAAACTTCTCTGAAAACAGCCAGCCCCAGCATGAGCAGAGGTCCCTTTCTTTGGAGTTTATATTTAACCAAGGCAAATGTCCTAAAAACAGGCACAGAGAGGTAGCAAAGTGGGTAGCTGTATCTATGCGGCTTCTGTAATTTCTCAAAATGCCTGCTGAATCCTAGACCCAGACCTGGAGGCAGCATTCACTTGGTTGCACCAGGTGCAAAATGCAGCATTATGGCAACTCCTTCTTCTCCACTCCCCCCCACTTAAACTTCCAAGGATCACAGAAGAATTTCTGACGTGCTCCAACATTGAACAAAGCAATCTCTGATCTTAAGGAGAAAAAAAAAAAAAAAAAAAAAAAAAAAGAAAAGAAAGGAAGGGTTCAGTTTAATACAGGCAACTGGCAGAGATTCAAATTGCATCTTATTTTAGCCAAAGCTGTTCACCAATCCTGAGGAGAGATGTGAATTTTCAGCTCCAGTCAGATGCCTAATTATTCCTTGCTCCTTATCTTGCTTTTAAGATCTTGCCAAGGCTGCACCCATCCCTCTATCTCCAGGCATTTGAATACCACTCAAGAAACATCTGAACTCTGTGACGTTCGGCCTGTTTTCCCGTCACCGTGTAACCTCTCAGGAACCCCTGCAGATGACAGTGTCTGACAAAGAGCACCTCGTGCTGGAATGATGCTGCCTCTTACCTGTAGAGGTACCACTCCATCCAGAAAGGATCTCTGGGGCTGTCAGCCTGCTCTCACCAGACAGGAGCACACCCTTTGCTACGGGGTATTTAAGCAGAGCTACTGTGTGACAAATAATAGCATCCATTTTGCTCTAGGCAGGACCCAAGACTGGATCCTGTTATTGACTACACAGTGGGGGCTTCCTCAAATTGCTGAGTGTAAATTGAAAGGGAATAGCAACGACGGTAAAACATGCAGGTTGTGCAGCACAAAATTAAATTTTTAAAAAATTCCACTTTTGTTTTCCTTTCCACCCAACTTTCTCATCTTCCATTTCCTCCCCACCCATGTTTTCTGCAAAGGTCCCTTTCAGAGACACACCACACACTTGTTTCCTTCAGAGCTTGATTTCAGTCTCACCAAAGTCTGTGTCAGTCCTGAAGGATGTGTGATGATCACATCTGAGCCCCAGAGGAGGGACACTTTGGCTTCTGGCAGGGCATCAATTACAGAGTCAGAACAGATTTTTTTAATGTGTCAGTTACAATTAGAGGAGTGACCTGAGTGATGGATAACTCTTGTGTGGCTTTGCACAGGGGCCAGGTTCACCCAGGTAAGGGTTAGCTCCACTAGGAGAGACTGATGGCATTTTATATTGCCTGGGAGATGTGCTGTACATGCCACAGAACTAGTTTATTAACATATCATGTAAGAGGATGCGATGCTTTCCTCTATCATCTTCCACTTTTAGATCTGCTTATACTGTATCAATTATAAAAGTGATTATTGTTTATTAGCTTTGGCTTAAAAAATGGCCACCTGCCACTTTAGAGTACAGGACATGCTGAGAAACAAATTCATTTCAGTTCCCTCTCATTTATTAGTAGCTTTGTGCTTGGGCTTCAAGGTTTGGGCAAGGAAACATTAAATAAAATTCAGATTGGCTAATGCAGAACCAAAGTCTCTTTTTTAGCCTTACAGACCTTACTAAAACACATCAGTTTGTGTGATCCCTGGAGAGTGTGTGACACCAAAGCCCTGCTCTGAAGAGCTTGACTGTGTTGCTCATGATTTAGACAGAGCAGGCATCAGTGACATTGATACATAATTTAGTCACCACCTTGAGGGTACATTAAATTAGCAAATTCCCTAATTTGCTAGGAATTCACATAGATGAATTGATGATTAAATAGCTGATTGAACTGAAGAACCCAAATGGAGTAGTTTGTTTCTAATTTAAATGCTCTCTATGTCTAGACCACTTTCCTTGTTACATTCTAATTGACCTAATTATTTCCAAAAACACCCTTTTAGTCATTTCTTTTGCATTTAGATCGTTCCATATGAGGGCTGGATGTGGGAGGAGGGCTGTTCTGGCATATTCCAACAGCAGAAAGTATTTTAAGCATTTACTTTGGATAGCAGCAGCAGTGACTGCCGTAGAACTTCACATAGACCTGGGGAGAAGATGGTGGACTTACTGTTTGAACTTTGCCACTGCACAGCCACAATCCACTTTTAAGCTGTCTGAAGAATGACCACATCTCTGGAGAGGTCTCAATCGAGTTCCTGCCATCTGACAAGCTACTGCCTGTCAGCCCAGCCGAGTGGGGTGACTGCTGTAACCAAGGGCCCGCTTTGCCTTCCGTAAAGGCAGCAGAATGGCACTTGCTTGTGGCCAAAGCAGGGCTGAGGTAGCACCCTACAGTTGCTTGTAGGAGCAAGCACCCACAGAGTTACCACATCTCAGCTGACCTGAGGTAGCTTGTTCACACACGGTAGCTGGATCGGGAGTCTGAGCCCCACGGGGACCTGGGCTTCCCTCACATGATAGTATTATCTTTAATTTAAAGTAGTGAGGATAACAGCTGTTGAATACAAGAAAGCTAAATGTTAAAACACATTTCTAATCCTCTAGATCCTCTGTCTTCAATGTCAGGAAAAAAAGCTAGGCAGCCTGGAAATACTCTGCATGGAGAATCCACCATGGTTGCTGGGAAGCTGCTGCAGTGGTTCATCATTTGTCCCGAAAACATGCTTTTTACAGTCAGGCTAAACTGCAAGTGTTTCACTTTCTAGCTCCTGATCCTGTTTTACCTTTAGTTGTTAAATGTTCACCAAAAGTTCCATGCAATCATCAATGGAGCCAGAATGGCTGTAATTATGTTTAACTCTTCTGGAACGCACTGGCAGATATCAACTTGTGTAACCAAAGCAGCCTTTTGTTTCCCTCATTTAGAGAGAAAAACTGAGGTGAGGGAAAGAAAAATTACTATCCCAGGTCCTACACACAGTGATGGTGCAAGTGAGGAAATTTGGATGGCTTGGTTAAGAGAATGTGTCATCAGGCAGGAACATTTTAACCAAAACTCATACCATCTTTAGCCTGACCTTCACTGACCTCAGCTGAGTTAATCCTGGCTCACTCCTGGTGGCTGAGAGAAGAGAATGAGGCTTAAGCTGCACAAACATGCGTTTTGTTATTCTTGATGGCTGCTTTGGTTTTTATCAGCTTTCTGTAGCTGGATATGTGTCAGTCAGATGTTGTGCCAGATGTTTCCCCCAAACGGTCACATAAATGAAATAGCTGGAGCAAGGTAGGAACATACCTGATTGCCAACTCCTGCCAGTGCCTGCTGACTGTGTTTGGCAACCTATGGCTCTGCTCTTCTTCTAGTCAGCCTCAGAAGACTGGCCCATCCAAGAGACCCAGAGCAGATGGTCATGGCCACAACAACTGTGAGCAGACAATTACAGTGGCCACCCTGGTCTAGGCTGCCCTTTCCCTCACTCCCTTTTCAGGAGGTCAGGACCTGTTGGCAGGGGCTGGTTGGTGTAGACTCATTTAGTGGCAATGCTGGACACCTGCACAGAAGGGCAGTTGCACAACCATGGACAAGAAATAGCATAAAGCTTCTTGGTATAAATGATCCTGCTCCAAATAGCCTTTCAACAACTTTCCTGTAAAGTTTCTTTTCCAAATCCAGAGTGCCAGGCGAGTGTTTCCTGGATCTGGGGCTTTAAGGGAGGTTTTCAGCTTACAAAGCACTGGATGTTTTCTGTCGCATCAGGCCATGAGAAATTTCTGTCGTGTACTCATTTCTCAAATTAAGTGCATAAAAAGATGGTGCAGGCAGCCAAGTCTCACACAGATCCGGCTGTGTACTGCCAAACCTTTACATGCTGCCACTGACCAAAGCAACTGGCAGCCAAAAGTGGCTGCTAAATCCAGCAGCCTCCTCCGGAGGTGGTGCACGATGTGCAGATGCAGAACGTCCCTCCTCTCCATGTACCATCAGCCAGAGGCTCCCCAGCCTGACCCCCAATTTCCTGATCCTCATCCCCCCCTGCTATGCTGATAGCAGTGAACTGGATCTTTCCTTTTCCTCTAGACAGTCTCTGCCTTCCCACCCTTGGATACCCCAAAACCAAAAATTAACCCTTTTTTAGGGAATTTAGCGATAAAAATCGGAGTAGCAGCAGCTCTGTCCTTCCAATGCTTTGTGCATTATTATTCACCCCACCTTTGGATGTATCTTAGAAAGATTGTTGTTTAGGGAAATCAACCATCACCTGGATCAATATCCTGCATAAACCCTCTGATTGCATCAGTGATTTCTGCCCATCACAGACTTCACCTCCTTCTTTTGGTTCTGCAGGGAGATCTTTGGTCTTTTCCAGGTTTTCATTGTCAGTCCTCTGCTCGTTTGCTATGACTGAATTGTAGTTAAATCCTTAAGGTATTTGCAGATAACTATTTCTCTTCTTCTTTTTTTTTTTTTTGTTGTCTCTTATAGCATGAGTGTTCACTTATGATTTTCTCAAAACTTCAGAACTAAAATTCTTTTTATGCGTGCATAGTACTTTTCTCTGAACAATATTTCTGCATGCAATTAAAAACCCCTGATTCTGTACATTTTATAAATAAAGCCTCTAGACTTATATTTAGATTACAATGATCTCTTGGGCATGAACTCTCTTTCTAGTCTCTTTTTATGAAGCACACAACACTATAGTAACAATAAAAGCAATGTCATCTGGTTGCATTCAGACAGCAAAGATCTATCATCAGCTATATCTAGATATCCTCCTTTCATCAGCAGCATGTAAAAAAAAAAACTTACATGAAAATTTCTGACTTGAAAAAAAAAATTAGATTTCCAACAAAGAGAAATATTCTTGGGAAATTTCAGTTTTATTTGTTTTCTTGTTTTCACTGGAAAATTGGGCACCTCAAACACTGCACAAAAAGTTCAGTGCAAACAAAACATAGGGATTTGGCATGTTAAGGTAAAAAAAACATATTCTTTGGTTTCAGGCCAGAATTACCAACAACAGAGGATGTTTTTTAATTAAAAATCAAAATTTCCTCTAGCTATTCTTTTGTTTTTCAGTAAAAGCTGCCGAACAACATTTTCTTGCCAACTCTAGCACAAATAACCTCTCTTCTGGTTTTGACAACTTCCTTGGGATTATGTTGCTCTATTTCAAGTTCTTCCTTGTTTTCTTTCCTCTACCTTAATGCCAGCGTTGGCACTGAAGCTTCCCTTAATGATGACATATGTTCCTCACTCATTCAGAATATGATCTAACTCTTTATATAGAGCATCTGTTTATTTATCTGTGGGACATGTGGCTAGAACATAAACTTGAATGAGCTGTGGGAAAGGCCAATTTTAAATATGAAAATAGACTAACATTGGTGTACTTACAGACACTTGCAGCTCCCTAATTTGATTACTAGTCACAGAAAATGCTTAGACATTCTCATGACAATTAGTATAAACATTATTCTTTCCATGGGAAAAAAATATTATCATACCTGGACAAATAAACTGACCCAACTTAAAAATGAATGTCATTTCATTGCCTTTGAAGGCATAGTTCACTAGTGGTGCTTAATATTCTCAGCTGTCATCAACCATGCAGTAATTAGTTTCAGTTCTAATGAATATTTATTTATATGAACAAGGTATAAGAATTGCAAACATCATATGTATTTGACCACAGTTTATGATGATGATATTGTATGATTGCATGTATGTATTTGTTATTATTAAATGAATATTTCATAGATCAGTGTGAAATGTAATTACACCCCTGTATGTTTGCTTAATGTCAGTGTCAACAGTTTGATCGAGATTAGCATAAGACCAAGTGATTTTCTTAAAGTGGATCCAAGTTTCTCATCTCTGGTACCAGGAGCAAGATTTTAGGGATCATAAATAACAGTGAGGTGCTCCGGGTACTTTTCCACAGCTTGAATCTCTTGATAGAAAACTCTTCCTCGGCTCAAAGACAGACATAGGAGAAGGGGGAAAATCATGCTTAGTTTTCTTGAACGCTTAACCCTAGATGAATCAAATATACAGAGCTACAAGAGTTATGGAGTGTGCTGCGAAGATCTGCAGTCCGTTTAAAGCCATTTATCCATTGCTCTGGCTCAGTCCAGGAAGAGTCCTAAATACAAACAATCTTTGTATCCTGCTGTCAGTAAGAATAAGATATTGTTTCATCGCATGCTAACACCTAAACTCTCTATTACATCAGTTGTTTAAAAATTTCCCATTTGCCTGAAATGTTGGAAGTTCTCTGTAATCACAAATATCCCCTAAAAATGAAAGATCAGAGAGAAAATAAAGCACTGTTTTCTATTTTTGTCGGTGTTTACTTTGTTCCCTTGTTCACATGTCATGCAGAAAACCATTTCAGTTTCCTCTGTTGAGATGGTTTCTCTTGCAGTTTCAATGTCTTTCTCACAGAGCAAGACAGCAGAGAAAATATGTTTTAAAAATAGGAAAATGTGATTGTAAAACCACAAACTTGTGTTTTGTACAGAGAAGAGATGAAGTTGGTTAGAGAGCTACTGCACAGAAATCCCTTTAATCTAAGTTTTGAATTGACAAAGTCTTACCAAAGATGTAACTCTTCACTTTTATACTCATATCAACCTTGGTATCAGAACCTGTGTACATTTGCATGTAGGAGATGATTTCTCAATATTATTCAGCTCCATAATTTCCCTTTTTTCTTTGGATTCCCCAGTTTGAGCATCTGTCACTTGCAGTACTGCTGACCCAAATTGCCCATCCTTTTTGAAATACTTCTGCTGAGATCCTAAATCATGAAGATTTCACTGGATTAATCCATCAGTGCTGCAATGCCACAGCAGTTCTGTGAGACTCAGCTCAAGTCCATTGCTGGCTTACTCTGTTTCAATGCTGCTCAGTGTTTGGGGGGGCTTGTAATGCTGTTGGAAGGGAGTGCAAGGTGGGGGAAAACCCTTCCCAAGGACAGGGTCACAACCAACTTGTTTTTTTGATCCTCTGAGCTGTGAAGCACGTGCTGACATTTTCTACTGGTTGCTCTTGACAATCTCTGAACGATGTATATGGGTTTGCTTAGGACTTGACATTTTCTTGCCCTCCCTGTGTATAAGGCAGAATTTCATGTGTCTGCAAGGGGCATATTCTCACCAACAAAACCTGCAAGTGCCGCTCCTGGTCCCATTCCCCTGAGCATTATAGACCCAGCCAAGACATGGATTTCATGAGAGGTGGGTTAGAGAAGCATAGGAAGGGCTTCTGAGGTTTTGGGTGTGGAGAAACCCCATGGTGGAAGTGATCTGATGGCCAGAAACCTCTTTTGAGGCTGTGAGTGGGTGTGCTGTCTTGGAAGAACTGACAGATTTTTTGCTGCTTTTAGGAAATGATTTTGTATGGAAAAGTTCTGAAAAAGGAGGCAGGATTTGTCTTTGCCTACAGTCCTTCTAAGTCATGCTGGTTTATGATGTTGAGATGGTTCCCAGGTGTTTGGACTGAAACCACCAACTAAGGTGACAGTATGCAGAGTTTGTCACAACATAATGCGCATAGTGCCTGGCACAGGCTTTGTGACAAATTGAGTTATGGTAAGAGAGTGCCCAGACCCAGTGTCTCTGATATTCCTCTTTAAAGGGCCACGAGCTACTGAAGCCTTGAAGGATGCTTGGCAGAAGGGTGGCAAGAGCCACAGGCATTCCAGGCACTGCTGATTTTGGGAATGTGTAGTACTCCACTTTCATCTCACGTGGGCAGTTTTTCTCAGTGTATCGGGTTGATTTCAGCACTTTGCTACCTTGACTCTATCAGCCATTCCCACAACTGCTGTATAGCCAGCACTGTTGTAATTTCAGCTGCTAAGCCCTTGGCTCTTCTTGGTTTTAATCTTCCTATCCATTTTCCTGTTTCAAATCACAAAGGTCCATCCTCATGAAGAGCAGTCCTTTCCCCTTTGTGCTACTGCTTGTTCTGCAGCTGAATCTTTCCCTGATGCTTCCCTGGTGCTTTGTGTCTAAGGCACAACACGGAGACGTGCAATGCAATGTGCTCCCTCCTTATTAATATAGATTGATGTGAAAGGAGTGCTGGATGTAAGATTTTAATCAAGAAACTGCTGCAACTTTATGAGCGTTATATATCTCCCTTAATTTGGCCAGCAATGAAAATATGGTTGGCAGGAGGAAAAAAGAAAACTCCTTCTCTCTCTCTCACCAGTGTACTTTCCAACATGAAAAAAAAAAAAGGATTTTGAATAAAGTGGCAATATGGATGCATTTGAAACTGCGAAATGTGATTCTTAATTGCTCGTGATTGTCTCTCCAACAACTGGTAGGTTAACCACGGCAGGCTGACAGCCTGCACTAACTGACAATCAATATTGTTGAAGCACAGAACCTTTGCCTGCAAGACACAAAAACATTTCATTTTCAAACACTACAGGACATCTGCTTCTGGAGAGAAAAAGTTGCTTCTTCTCGGCAATATGCACCAACTTGTAACTTATTTTTTCTCCTTGCTCGGAGGAAACAAAAGTCTTCTTTATACCATATCCTTTCCACTAATCTGGCAGCTATCCAGTGTGGGTTTAAACAGATGTTCTGGAAAAAAATATGGCATATACAAATGAGATGGAATCCAGCAATTCAGTCATGGATTATTACAGATATAAAATGTGAAGGGCTAAATTCTTCCCAGATTCACATTCTGTATAATATTTGGCACTAGATGTAAGAACAGCACACAAACAAATCATTAATACCCTCATTATAATAATTATTATATATTTAGCACAAAGACCCTAGGCTGGCTCAAACCCTACATGTTAAATACTGTACAGATGCATGTTCAGGCTGAGAAGTTTATTCAAATGGCTGCTTGCACCAAAGACTTAGATATGTAAGTAACTTTCCTTGTGCATGTTTACAGGATTAAGCCCCACATGTGATTATATTATTGGCAACAACAGGCATTTCTTACTTTCCACGCTGCGGCCTTTGAATAAATCACACAATAATGAACAATTTGATGTTAAAGGGAAAGAATTTGATTCTTGCTGCATCTAAGGCTACTAAGGGCTGCCACAGGGTTGAAAATTTAGTGGTATTAATTGTATGGACACACTCTTCATGAACACATATTACACACAAGGCAACTAAATGGATAAATTTATCTTTTTAAGTGCTGAAATACATCATACAGTCTCCTGATGTGAAGGGCAACTACCTAAACCCTGAGCACTGATAACACTCCTGGGACGACCTGTGAAAGCATCAGGGAAGGAGAGCTTGTACCTTGGGACAGATGCTGGGTGGGACCAAGGGATGCTGGCAACTTTGGGAAAGGCACAAAGATATTGCTTTCAGCTTTTACTGATATTGCAGAGCCAATGTGGTCTGAGGGACAGAATGTCTAAGAGCAAGTGTACCCTTATGGTCTGTGGACCCTAGGTCCACAGACCCAAGGTTCTGATGCTTGTGGGGGAATCCTTGTCTCCCATATTCAGTCTGAGCTCCTGGTGACTGGGACTGTGCCTACCATAACCTGCTTTTCTTTTTAACTTTTCCATTTCCAAGTGTTGAGCAATGAAGCCCACTGCTTATGGTAATAAACTAAAAAAACAATTACCTTTTTGAGTATTCACAAAGGACACTTGATAACTTGATAAAAAAAAATCTGTTTCCTATTATTGTTATTGCTGAACAAAATGAAATGAAAGACGTTGGGGTGATGCCAGGGTGACGAGTGGGAGGGATTCGCTTGTCCCCATTTTTCTGGCTGCTTTTTCTTTGCAGTCTCTAACTTCTCATCATTTCATGAACTTCAATAAAGTTTCAGGGAAATGAAAACACGGCAAACTGTAGCTTTTCTAGCCCCGTACTTTTTGAAATGACAGTTCACTTGATGGGTTGCAATGGAAGAATAATGAAAAAATATAAATGAGGAAAACAAAGAACTGGGGAGGTAATTTTTTTCTCCTGCAGACAGGGTGAAACACTAAACATTAGACCTTTGTGAAATCCAAAGATATCCATAAATCACCATCTAGGAATCATCCCAAACGCAACTATAAAAACCACTGGCATGTGAAACACCCTGATAGAAAAGCAACCTGCACTTTTCCTTGCAGGAGTGTAACAAGCCTGTTCTTCCCTTTCCCCACTGCTGCCTGTTGCTGTGAGAGCAGTTGCAAGAGCAGCACTGCTTGAGGCCAGTGGCCTGTGCCAGGGGCAGATGTTCTGGCGCTCTCCCAGATGTTCCGGGAAAGCAGAGGTGCCGGCGGTGCCCGGGCCAGCCCGCACGGCTGCACACACCCTCCCCCACACACACACAGCCCTCCCAGGATCCTTGTGTGCTCCGTGTCTCTGCAGAAATGCTGGTGAGCAGCCACATGGAGATGGCTTCAGTGCACACTCTTGGGCAATTTTAATAAATTTAGCAACAGAAGAAGGAGCTGAATTGAACGTGCAGGGTGACTGCTGCAAACTGCCTGGTTCTGTTTACAAGCTCAAGAAATCGAGCGAAATAACATGCAAAGCTTAGCGTGTCCTATCCAAGCCAGTGAGCAAGTCAGGCTTAGTGGGTTATTTGATGATATTTGATTCTCCTTCTATATGAATAACATCTGCAAATATGCTGAGTATCTTTGGAATTGGTTTTGGTTTAAAAGAATTTGTTATTTAGAGCATTTCAATCAGTCACTCCCTGCCTTGCTGCTTTGGCTGGTCACAGTGTCACGTTTGAGCCTTCCCATCCCCTGCCTCAAGAAACATCATCCTTATAATAATCAGGTGTTTGTTATGGAAGCCTCCAGAGCCAACAGGAGAGAGCACTGATGCTATAAGCCCACTGCTGAGAGTTAGAAATGAAGATGATGCTAAAGCAGGGAAAAAAGACAAAATTAAATAAAGGAAAATATCTGATTTCTGAAACTCCACTGGCTACATTTAGATATCTCAGCAGCAGCCAGCTCAGTGCTAGGCTACTTCACATGTGCATCCTGCCCTGTGTCAGTGCACCCACATTGCTGCTGTGGCAAGGCCAGGGACACTGGCAGTGTTAAGCCTCCCAGACATCCCAAAGAGTTTTCCTGAACAGCGATGCCTGGTCTTCCTAGGAAGGAGCTCAGGCAGAACTGTTTGTCTTTTCCACCCCAATCAAGTCACAGGTAGGTGATGCTAGAAAAATTAGTGGCTACCACACCTTGACTCCATCAACTCCATCACACCTTACCTCCATCACACATCTAGAGGGCTTCTGCAACTGCCACCCATAGCAGAGTGACAGGAAGTCACTCTGTCCTTGTCTGTCTCAGGATAATAATGTGAAAAGGCCACCCTGGGACATACCAGAGGTACATCAGGTCTAGTGTCTTCTCTCCAAAAAAGAACAGCAGTGATGTGGTCAGACGAATGTAAGAACAGGGTAAGCTACCCCAGAATATTCTTCACGCTGTCGCACTGTGTGGCTTTATAAGCCCAAATCTGTGCACTGCATTTAACACCTTTTGATGAATTAATTTCATATAATGAAATTTTCTCATGGTCCTCCAAACCTGTGCAGTCTTGACACCCTAGAGGTGCTGTATCAAAGAGATGCACACCTTAACTACAAGCCCATGGAGTATCACCTCCTTTAATTCATCCTGAACCCACAGTCTTGCCAAGTTTTCTGCTGTTTCTGGTTCTTATCCTGGAAGAAACAGGGAAGGCCTGATCTCCCCAGAATGACCTGATCCTGCAGTCTCCTGCCACCCACCCTGGGTCACCTCTCACAGAGGCTGCAAGAGCTGTCCCTCTGCAACCAGCCTGAGACTACGTGGCCATGTCCACTAGGCTGGACAGTAAGTTTGGGATTGGGAATGATCTAGACACAAGCTCAAAGAGAGATTCCTGACTGGTAAGAACTTAAGCCTAACCCAGAAAGTGTGGCTTAATTCATCAGTGCCCACAAAGAGTGCAGGTACTCAAGTGTCATGCACAAGAGCCAGCAACGTGGCAGCACATGGAGCAGACAGTACCCCAGCCTCTGGAATTTTTAGACAGACAGCAGTGTTTTGCAACAACAATTTTTCCACAATTTTCCCAACCTTATCTCCTCTTTCTTTCCAGACTTTAAGGTAAGCAACCTTAAAAGCAGCTCCAGAAGTGGGCAGGGGCTAAAGAAGAAAGTCCCAGAAAAAGCATCTGGGCAGGGAGAGGTGGGAGGGAGGCACATGCCCATACCCACTGTCACCAGCCTGCCTGAAAAGAGAACTAATATAATTTGTGTGGGATTTTCCTCCCCCTCCCGTAGATCAAAAGGACAGCAGCAATGCAATCTGCTGTTTGTGTAGGAAATGTGTCAGAAGAAGGAAGGAGGGGATACACATGGGAACATCTGCTCTAAGAAGCCACTTGAAAATTAACCATTTAGGTCCTGATCCAGGGAGCACCTGCCTAGAGTTAAGCCTCAATGACACCAGGGCTGTGCATGTTCATGGCACCTAATGCAAAATCCTGGAGGAGGATAAGGGGGATGAGTTCTTCCTCAGACTGGGCTCACCTTGGCAGAGTGGAGCCCTTCCTGGTGCTGCTGGGCAGGTACATGCAGGCTCACTCTGAGGGTTCTGCTGAAGATGTGGGAAGAGCTGTGGCTGGCCAGAGTTCTGCATCTCCATCGAAGAACACCTGGACAAGTGCAAGGTTTGCAATGTGGCTCCCTGAGTCACTGCTGCCAAGAGCAGGGCACAGGGGAGACAGAACTTTTTATCTCATTTGTCTGTCAGGCTTTAAGCACCAAACTCCTTCCTTCCACTGCTCTACTCATTGTTCTCTCTGCATCAGCTGGACCTGGCAGCCCACAGAAGAAGCAGAAAATTAAAGGTGGGAGCAGCACATCTGTCTGTGACTATTAGAAGTGCCCCAATCACTCATGGCCACCCCTTGTGACCTTTGCACAAAAACTCGTCACTGGAATAAAGTATTTGCTGACCTGGCCTTGTAACACCACCACACATAAAGATAAGTACAGTGGAGAAACAGAAAAAGTAAAAAAAAAAAAAGGAAAAGGTCGAATTCTTTCTTCCTTCTGCATATAAAATTAAAAATCTTACATTGTCCCAGTGCAACAGAGTTGAGCACAAAAGGGAAAAAACAGCCCTGTGTTGTTCTAGGCCAGGTGCCAGAACAACTTGTGTGAGTTTGTGCTGGCAGCCGTGTCCTCCGGCCGAGGGTCCGCGCTCGGAGCCGACACCACCGACCCTTCCTCCCTCCCAGGCCACTGAGTCACCTTCCTGCCAGCCCCCCGCCACCCTCAACCTCCCAGGCACTTCGGCAGAGGTCGCTTTTTTTTGTTTGTTTGTTCATTTGTTTGGTGTGTCCTGTAAGACATGTCCCATGATTGTCATTCACTGCCTAGGTGGCATACGGAAGACTGCCGCCTCTGTGAAAACATCAACCTTAACCTGGTTTTGGACACAGTCCAACAAGTCCTTTACTCAGAGAAATGCTTTTATACAAGTATTTAAGGCAACAGGAATCCTTGCATGAGTAAAGGATTGTGGGATTTAGCCTTTAACCATCTTATTTTTCCAGCAAATAAAAGGTACTTTTTTTGCCATTTTTATCCTTTCACTGTTCCTTGGTGTTTGCTTATTTCCCCAGAGTTCCCAATGATTCCAAACATCATTTACCTTGCAATTCCTTTCTTTCTCATCTCTGCTCTATATAAATTTTGCTACTTTTGCCCACCTTACCTGTATACATGAATCAAATGGGCAATCTGATCTCCAAATTACGAGAGAGAAATTGTTTGGATTTCAGCTTCTCCATCAGAGCTGATCTTCTCAGTATTGACTCTGCACCAAATGCAGTACTGGAAAAGCTGGGGGAATTCAGGTAACTCTCAATAACCAAATAAAAAAAATTCCTCTTTGACTATATTTTTGTTATAACTGATCTTAAAAGGGCCTCTGCTTTCCTTTTCTGTCCCTGCCTTCTTAGGAGTCTGGTCTAAATGCATGTAGTCACAAATCCTCTCCCATATTCATCACTGAGATGCAGCAGAGAGCCTGAGAGTATCCTGATTACAAAGGTGTAGTTTGAACGTTGCTCTGGACTAGAGCTGGAGGCTATCTCTACTTCACTCAGCTCAAAGTAAGTACTTAGCCTTTTGGACTATGGAATTAAAGGCAGCCATGAGCAGCAGCACATCACACCATGTACACTGCTGGCTACAAAAACCTGGGGTCCTACAGTCACCCCAGTCCAATATGGATCCCCTAGGCACATCACCAAGTCTGGGTCATGAAGATCAGACAAAAAAAGGAGATGTAAAAACCACGGGTTTTGGCCCACTGCTACTTCTGCAACTCTCCCAGTCCATTTAGTTTTAGTTTAGCCCCTTCTTTGTCTTCTGCAGAGGAGCCTTTCATTGTCGTGCCAGCTTCTACAAAGCCCCTTTTTGTCTACAAATGGTCACCATTTCCATGACAGTGCTCCATTCATCCCACTCAGCTGTGACCAGGTGACATCCTACCAGTGACACCTGCAGGTCCCTGGCAGGTGATCACCATTCCAGGTTGTTCCTCTCACTTATGAACTGTTATGGGCTGGCCTCCAGGTTCAGTGTGGTGCTGAGTGTCTCTTGCTCTTTAGCAAGTGTCACCAGGCCCACCAGATGAGACTGACACTTTGCAAAAGCATGGCGAGTACATCTTAATGAGCTGGTATTTTTTTCTCAAGGCTTTGTTCTGACATCTTCTGACATCTCTACCATCCCACTTTATTTCCAAGAGCAAACTACTGAAATCCTTCTCCTCCCTAGATGCAGGTGGAGCCCAGGCTGGTCGCTGTGTTGCAAGACGAACTTGGTAACATGCTAGCCTGGATCTCAGACTGCAGCCTGAACTTCCTGATGCAATGAAGTCTGTTGCTTTGTTGTAAAGCCATGATGCAGGAGCAAAGTACTGAGTACGCAAGTACGGGCTCTGAAACCAAAACTCTTCCACAGGCAGGGGTCTACCTGCATCTAAATTCAAATTTACTCGGGTTTCAGGGAGTCTGTTCCCCCTCACTGCACCTTCACCTCGGTACTAAGGGCTCATCCTCCCACAGACCCCGTCGGGCAATCAGCTTCAGGTATCCAACTGTGCAGCCACATTTTGAAGCTTAATGTTATTCACATCTTTCAGTGATTCATTAAAGCAGGACTTACACTGAAAGTCTAATTAAGACTGAAGTCCCACATTCATTTCCAGAGCAGTAAAAGGCAAGTTATGTAAACTCACAGCAAGTAATTCTTCTTTTACCAGAAGAGCAACATAAAAGCATAAAATGCATCCATAGGCAAAACAGTAAAAGAGGGGAGTGAAGGTTCTGGCAGACAGTACGTAAGAGAAGGAAGTCTAGAAAGACATTTTTATTTGCATTTCTTACATGACATTCTCTGGACTTCCCCTCCACCTGGAATACATCAGAGGGAAGTGGAGCAACCAGTGTGATGGCTACTGTACAGCACTGAGACAAAAGCAGCTCATTTTGACTAGAAAAATGGTCTGTCTTGCTCTCCTCATTCCCAGCCTCCCATTTCTCTCCATACCTGGAGCTGGGCTGCTCTCAGAGGCACGGGTTTGGAATTCAGGCTCCCTAAGGAGTCAAGCAGAGACAGCCCACTGAGCCCAGCTGCTCTCTGCACAGAGCTCCCTGAGTCACCCCAAAATCCTTCCTATCCAGTATCACCAAAATCTTCATCCCAGCTCCTCTGACTACATTGTGAGCAACATCAAGGCAAGGTTGAAGCACAGCAAAGAGCAAGACGTGCCTTTGCTGATGGGGCCAGCACAAAAAGGATATGAGGGTGAGGGAAGAGGAAAACATCCTTGGAGGGTAAGGAATAGGGTTAGAAGATAATAGCAGTGTGAGCACTCTGGGTTACAGAGGGTCTTGGAGGTGGGAACAGGCAGCTTGGTTTTGATGCAGTACCTGATAAAAGGATAAAGGGATAGTAGAGGTGGTTGCTGCAGCTATGGGGATGTTTGGGAGGGCAGCAGTGGGTATCACCAAGGCCACCAGCAGACATTGTAGTAATGACAGTCTGAACTGTGTAACTGTTTTAGTGTGGGCAATGGAGAAAAGTGAGATGTTTGGGATTTTCTTATTTTAACAGGCATCTGGGATACTTGTTTGTTTGTACTCAGGCTAGGTTGGTTCGGAAACCCCATGGAAAAGCAAAAGAGAAGACTGATATTATATACCCCACGTGAGAAAAGACAGTCTTTTATGCCCTGAGATTGCTGATTTATCTAATGAGGAACCCAACACTTGTACTAAGAACATGTTCTGCCAACCTCACAAGTCCCAGGAGAGGAATGGATCCTGCTTAAGAGATCTTTTGCAGATAGTGGGATAAATATGCCAGATCTCTGCCTTACAAAGCTCAGGGCAGTAGCTGGGGGTAATATTGATTTATCCTGGGATGAAGCGTTTTCTGAAGGAACTGCTGCAAAAGTTGTATGAGAACATTTTTAGAACGAAGCCCTTTATTCTAGGTTATATTTTTTGCTTAGCAAGTATTTTCATCCTGAGATTTCCCAGTCCTAATATAGCAAAACACTTCTTCAGTATTAAGGTCTCTTCTGGGAATTACCAAAATAAAGTGCATTGTTAACACGGTGCATTATTTGCTTACAAATAGAGCAACGCCAATTAAATTCTCTCCTCTAATAAGAAATTAGTAACTCTACACTGGATCCTTACTGAGGATATAGCAGCTTCTGATTTAAAGACTTTTGTCTGGGTCTGATAAATTTTATATCTGGTCCCAAAGCAGACACCAATTTTGTCTCTTACTGTCCACTGGTATTTGTGGTGTTTCACTGTCCTTCTCTATACGAACTTCTATACACCTGTTATTTTATAATGTGAGTTCTCAGATTCCTTCCTGGGCATTGATAAATAAATAAAACAAATATTAAAAAGGAAGGAACATGCTTAATTGTATTTGAATTTTAAAATTAATTTGGCAAAGAAAACTCAAGCAATGTTAAAATACAGTTGCCAGGGTGATGAACAAGAGTGAAAGAGGAAAAAAAACTCTGAAAGAAGAGTGTGCCTTGTCAATGCCATGCAAATTTCCTTCACCATTGCAAAGCAAGAAGCATGCTCTCTTTACTGAAAAAGCAATGGCTTTATAAAAGCTGAAAAGGTACCTTCATTTACCATTTCTAGAAAAACACAACACAGCAGACTATCAAAAAACCAAACAACCAGAAGCTAAGGGTTTGTCTGTCAAACCAAGACAGGGTTAGACAAGCTGAGTGAAACCATGGAAGATGAGTAACTGAGTGAAAGCTGCCTCCCAGATGCTGACAGGAGAGCCAAGGTACAGGTGTGATATCAAATGCCTGGCTGGCTTGGACAGGGATGTTGCAAGCTCTCACTGCAGAGCTGAATGTGACCTGTGCCAGTGGTACCTCTGCAGAGTCCTTTTTGATTTTAATGCATGTTCCTAGATTGATACAGCCTTATTGACAGCCACGTTATGGCAAATAGAACAATATGTAATTTATACACGCAGCTTAGTGCCACCAGGCTCTCCGTTTGGTAGGATGATTTGACAACGGCCCTGGCTGCTCCAATATATGCTCACAAATACTGCAGCACACACAGGGTCTCGTTATCGGGGAGAAATCAGCAGGACAGCCATAAAACAAATACGACTCACATAAGCACACTGCTGAGGAGACTGTGTGCAATATATGCTCTGATTAATGTCTGGAATGGCAGCAGTGCAAGTTAATGCTTTCTGGAGCCTTGGATGACATGCTTGAAAAGATCTTTGGGAAAGTCATGCCCCCTTTTATAACTTGACTGCAAACTGAGCAACCCCCCAAATGCTGACCTTGGATTTGACTGCAGGGTAAGTGCTGGAGGAGATTGCTAATTGGGGAAGTCCCGTGGATGCCAAGGGCAGGCAGCTCCTTGTCTTACCACCACCAGCTCTGCATCTTTTGGGGTTAAATTCTTCCCTGTTTCACAGGAGAGAATGAAGCATTTGGTCCTTCTAATGCTCACTGCTGTCTGCAAGGGATAAAACAGCCTTTGAAAAAGTTTGGAAGAACTTCTGCAAATAAACCTCACTATGACCAATACACTTAAAATAGCTTCAATCCTGCAAGTATTAGACAGTCTCAGGCCCTGACTCTCCCTCTGAAATTCAACTGGACTATCACAAAGAAGATGTCCTATTAAAAAAAAGAACATAAAAGCACTGAAATAATGTAGAAACAAACACAAAGAGGCTTCTGCCCAATGTGGTGAGAGAGAAAACTATTAAATCGCATGAAAAACCTGTTGCTACTGCTTCTGCATCTGGCCAACAAAGAGGGCTAGAGAGGCCCCACTTAGTAAATACCTACTCTTGTTGGATCAAAGGGGTAAGAATGGAAGCGAGTCCTCAGGCTTTATGGACCTGATCCAGTTGGTTTTTCTACTAATTTCTGTGGGCTTTGGCTGGTGTCCAGGCAGCAAAAACAACCAGGAGCAGGGCTAGCCTTGCCTGGCAAGTGGAAGCCCTGCCAGCACCACTGATTTTTACTCTCTCTGCCCTAAAGCCGGGCTTTCTGCTCAACTCTGGAAAGCTCCACAGGCAGCAAAAGGCTTGTTGGAGCCCAGGAGGATTTTAGGCAGACCCAGGAATGCACACAGCTGCACAAGGATGCCCAACATAGTCACTCCCAACAGCTTCCACCAGTCCCCATCCACATTCAGCCATCCTGATGTTTGGTGGCACGGTGATTGTGATCTCCTCTGAGCACAGGCACCAGTCACAAAGCTCTGTGTTGGCCAAGCAGCTCTGCCTGGCTCTGCTCCATTGAGGAAGGACTGAAAAAGGAGCCTTCTCTGGGCTTGGTGGGAGGGGAGCCTTCAGCCTGAGAAGGGCTCAGGGGCCAGGGAGAGGAAAGCAGATAGTTTGCTCACCCTGTTGTGCTCTCACAAGGGCTGCCAGAAACGCAGGAGCTTTCAGAATAAAGTTTCTGGGGCAGTTCTTCCTGTTGCCTTGCTTCCAGTAATGACTTTGTGCTTGTTTACATTAGTGAGTTGTACTACCAGTATTTTATACAACCGTAGCTAAATCAGTACAACACCTGTATTGTACCCAGCGTTGCCTTGGTGTGAAGGTGAGTATAGTATTTCTGAGTCCTGAAAAAGCAAGCCAGCAACATGCCAAATGGATACTTAGAGGAAATGGGAATGCTGTTGTATTTTCTGACACTTCAGACTCAATAATGACCACAGACTTACTGTGAAATTGTAATTGGCTGTCTAAAATTAAGACACTGCTAGATTGTAGACAATTATACCTAGCTTACAGCACCCAAATAGGAATTAAAACCTTGGTTCATTTTGTAATCTTGGTTTTTTCTCCATTTATTTATTACAGGGGAGAGGGTAAGATGAACTATTACTTACACAAAACAAGGTATTTTTGCCAAGAAGCCTAGTTCATATGAGTACAAAATTCTGCCTAACATTTCCAATGTACAAAGACAACAAAACTCCACAAATTAGCAAGTTCACAGAGCAACTTCATGGAGATTGCACTTGCACTTTAGGGAAGAAATTGCTCCAGTTTAGAGCCTGTGCAGGCTGTGGCTGCAGGAGGACACCATCTTTAAAAGGACAGAGCTCCCCAATCCCGTCTGCCATGGGACAAATAGCTAAAGCTCTCAGCTTTACTGAGTGGTGACAGATTTAACCCCAGGACCTTTAACTCTTTCGCTAAAGCTGGGCACCTCCACATTCTGAGGTGGAGTTTTCCAATTTGGACCTTGCAGCTGACACTATTACCAAATACTGTTACTCTCAGAAGGGCTTTGTGACAAGGCAATCATTAATGCTCAAACCCAACCAAATATCCTGGCATTCACTGCCAATGGAGTTAAACAGTTGAGGTTTGTGGGAGAAAAGTGTTGGTGATGCAGATCACAGCTCCTGTGACAAAGAGCCTTAATATATCAGAGATCCAAATTAAATTAGATTAAATCCAAATTAAACCAGATGTTTTAAGGTGCTAATGTTACCATTGTATAAAAATGGATTAATGAAAAAAAGTTGCTATTTTGCAGATATTACAATCTAGGCAAGGCAACCTGGAGGAAGGAAAGGGAAAGGAGTTTTCCTGCTGTACTTGTTGGAGGCTAAAGCACAGTCTGGAGACTCCAGCTGGCACCACGCACGGCGTTCGCAGGGGAGCTCTGAAGTGCCCCCGGTGCTCCGCTACCCCTCCACTCTCCCTGACCCAGCGGCACTCTCATACTCATCCCTCAAAAACCTCAACATCCACCTCGAGCCGGAGCCTCAATGCACAGCCCCCTGCCTCCCCTCCCGGCGCCGCGGCAGCCCCGAGGCTCCGGGACGAGCCAGAGCAGCGACATCCCGGGCCGCTCCCAGCGGGGTCGGAGCGGCACCGGGGCTCCGGCAGCCGCAGCTTCCCAGCGGTGTTGGGCGGCTCTGCCGGGTCCGACCTGGCTGGGCACCCCGGCGGGAACCCCGCGCCCCCCTCCTCGCAGGGCGCTCACTTTTGATGCGATTACAGCTAATTAAAATTTAAAATTCAAATCAACTATCGAAAAGGTCATCTTGAAAAATCCGTCGGCATTTGGTATTTATCAGCTGGCGCGCAACTACAGAGGAACCCGGGGGGTGTGTGCGGGGGGGGGAAGCGCCGCGCCCCTCGCCTCAGCCCCGCGGCGGGGCCGGCCCCGCGCAGCTCCCGCGGCCGCGCTGCCCCGGCTCCG
>VXAX01006669.1:106280-128671 GCA_013399835.1 Leptocoma aspasia | reverse complement strand
CCGCCGCTTATTTTCCTCCTTGCCTTTTAATAACTTCAAGGGAAACTTTTTTTTTCCTCCCCCCTTTATCCCCCCCGCCCTTTTCGCGTGCGGGGGCCGGGGCCTCTCGCCCCCCTCCCCGCAGAGCCGCCGCTCCCCCAGCGCCAGCCGCCGCTGTTTTGTTGTGATTCGGTGTTGTGATTCGGTGCATAACGACTGAGGATAAAGTTTAAATGTGCGTGTGTGTGTGTGCGTGCGTGACACGGGGAATATGCTTTATTAAAAGATGCCCCAAGTTAGCATTGCTGGGAAGACAGCCTGGGAGTTGATGCTTTTTTTCTTTCAGGGGGTGTGTGTGCGCTTTCCTCTGCATAATTTTATTAAAGTGCTTAGTGGGAGAAACAAAGGTTGGAGGGGCTGCTGCTTTACTAGCTTTTGTTTACTTACAATCAAGTTTTTCCTGTTCGGAGCAGGTGCGAAAGGATGAGAAACATGTTGTGTTGGTGGTTTTTTTTTTTTCCTCCCCCCCCTTAATAAAACTATTACAGACAATTAACAGTAAATGTTATCTCCAAGGCTGTTTCTTTGGCTTGGGTTACCAAAAAGTCGATCTGTTTGTTACAGCTGCTAGGAGGCTTTAGTTTACAGTAGCATTCAAGTTTTTCCTGTTTTGAACAGGTTATGAAGGAAGAATGGAGTTTCCAGACCATAGCCGCCAGTTGCTGCAGTGTCTGAGTCAGCAGCGTCACCAGGGCTTCCTGTGTGACTGTACTGTTTTAGTTGGAGAAGCTCAATTCAGAGCTCACAGAGCCGTTCTTGCCTCTTGCAGTATGTACTTCCATCTTTTCTACAGGGACCAGTTAGACAAAAGGGATATTGTGCATCTGAACAGTGACATTGTCACAGCCCCTGCCTTCAGCCTGCTGCTCGAATTCATGTACGAGGGAAAGCTGGAATTCAACAGTCTCCCAGTGGAAGATGTGCTGGCTGCGGCGAGCTACCTTCACATGTATGACATTGTGAAAGTCTGCAAGGGCAAGTTGAAAGATAAAGAATTATGTTCGGAAGAGAAGATTAATGATGAGGCGGCTAGTTTGGAGAAAGCGGAGCATTTTCTAGACGCCGGGGTGCCCCTGGTCCACGAGTTTGACCCAGGAAACAAACAAAAATTCAGCGTTGCAGAATACGAGAGAGCAGCAGGCAAAGAAAAGGTCAGCAGTCACCCCGCCTGGTCCTCTGATCATATAAGTGTCAGCTCTGTGCCGACAGAGGCAGAACCGTGCGCCGCAGCAGCTGGAAAAACAAAGGCTAATGTCAATAGTTCCACAGGACCTTTGTCCCAAAGGTCTGTTAACCATCCCCTGGCTTCGAGTGATGTGGACTGCGCGCTGGATTTGTCTTTCAAGCCCGTGCCGGGGAGAGATTCCTTACACCCCTCCTATGTCTTTGGACAGCTGGCTTCCGACAGCCAGCAGCAGGGTACCGAGCCACTTGTTAAAGATGAACAAGACTTGCTGTCAGATCAGGAGGACAGCGAAGCCAGGAGTCCAGAGAGTCAGCATTTTGGGAATTCAGCCAAAAGCCTAGTGACAGGGTTAGGACACATGTTTGCGGGGAATGGCAGCTCTCATGCCCGAGAGGAGGATATAGATCAAGAGCGAGACGAGAGCGAGGACGACATGGATTCGTCGGACATCTCCTCGGGCGTCCTCGTGCCTCCTGGGCATATCTGCATTTGTCCCCTCTGTAGCAAGGTGTTCCCGAGCCCGCACATCCTTCAGCTGCACCTGAGCTCTCACTTCCGTGACAAGGACGGCTCCCGGACCCGCCTGTCCCCCGACGGGTCGGTCCCCACTTGCACCCTCTGCGGAAAGACTTTTTCCTGCATGTACACGCTAAAGAGGCACGAGAGGACTCACTCGGGGGAGAAGCCCTACACCTGCGGCCAGTGCGGGAAGAGCTTCCAGTATTCCCACAACCTCAGCCGCCACGCGGTCGTGCACACCAGGGAGAAACCCCACGGGTGCAAGTGGTGCGAGAGACGCTTCACGCAGTCCGGGGATTTGTACAGACATATCCGCAAATTTCATTGTGGCCTTGTAAAGTCCTTGGTTGTTTGAGATGTGTGACTTTTGTTCTGTTTGGTTTTTCTTTTTTTTAAAATATCTACAACCCCCCCCGCCCCCAACCCTTCTAAAACAAAACAGGAAAAAAAAAAAGGCAGCATCTGAATTTTAATTTTGTTTTTCTTCCCCCTTTATTTTATTTTGGTGATACTCACTTCAGGTATATGATCTTTAAAAGATGCAGCAGTGTACACTCCAGAGGCCTTTTAATGCAATCCTTCCACCTCTCCACTTCCCCCCTTCCCCTGCCACCCTCCTATCCTAGCACAGTTCTTTAGGTCTTCTCTTGTGCACCCATGTTACATTATTAATGTGAAATGATCTTAAGTAATTCTGCAATGATTTAGCATCTGTTTTCACACTGGAAGTACTGGCTTTGTGGTCAAGATTTTGTTGGGTTGGTTTTTCTTTTCCTTTATTTTTTCACCTTTTTTTTTTTTGAAAACAGATTATCAGCAGATTCTGGAGAAAAATTTGGCTTCCATTAAGCTCCCCAAATGCCCTCAGTGTATTGAAGAGAAGCATCTGAAGAGATGAACTATGATTTAAGTAGATTTTGGTGTAGAGAAACCTGTCCACACATTGCAGAGTGGTCAGATGTACTTTTATTTTATAGAGCTAGATGAGACATTGAATTGGCCCAAATTTTAAAGGGGTTGAGGATTCCTGGCTGCGTCTTTGGTACCGGTCATTTCTTATTCTCTTTATTCCATTAATATTGTTCTGCAGTTGGTCCTAAAATCTAAATGAGAAGTTTTTGCCTTGGGACTTGACTTAAATTTTCCCTTCCCACCCATCCTCCTCACTGGGCTGACCTGCTGAAAAGCTGCTTTTGAGCATAAAATGTGGATGGAAAAACACTTTCTGTCTGCAGTGTATTCACTCCCGAAATGTTGAAGGATGCACGCTAGGACATAGAAAAAAATTGTACAATATGTGAATATTTTCATTCCCATATTGACATCCAGAGGCTGATCCCATTGCCCTTGGAGGGGACAGCAGCTGCAAAGTGGCCAAATACCCCTCCCAACACCAGGTTTCTGGGATTTCATAGTTTGAGGTAACTCATGCCTTGTGCATTAGGATATGCCCTGCTCTCTTGCCTGAAACGTTTGCTGCCAAGCTAAAACCAGCAGCATGAAATTATATTTTATTTTATTTTTATGAAGTTGGCAATTCCCTCTGAGCCAAATTGTGTGCAATTTCTGGTGTTCCCAAGAGGCAGCATGAAGATGAACCGCTGGAGGGAGAGCATGGCCTAACTTTTTCCCCAAGTCCCACCTTTTCAGGGGAAGTTTTTGGGGGTAATTTTTTTTTTTTTAGTTTGTTTGTAAACTGAGGCTGCCTGTAACTATAGCCAGTTTTACTCCAGATGATTCAGTTTCTTGCCTATTAGATCATCATTTGGTCTGTGCATGTCTGTGGATATCACTTTGTTCCCTTCCAGTCAAATTACCCATTCAAGGTACATGTACATGGGACTGAAATATAATAATAATAATATCTGAGGAGTGTGAATGTCCTTCTGCTGCATTAGCATTGCTTCACCAGCTTTCTTGACACTCCTGGAGTTGTTTGGTGAAAGTTAAGTGTGTGTTTTGAAATGAATTTGAAGCACTGAGTTAGATTATTTTTGAAAGTTGTGCTTAAAATACTGTATTGCATCTTATGAAAAAAAAACTTCCCAATTCCTTTCCCCCTCTGGTCCAAAACTGAGCACTACCTACATAAATAATATGGGATTGACTTTTTATTTTTCAGTAAGTACTTCCTCTTTAACAAAAATCAGGATATACTTGTTACAGCCTCTTACTATTCATCTCTTAAACTATGAATGTACATGTAATGTGAAATTTTGCTTTTATTTATAGTTTTGGGGTTTGTTTTCAGTTTAATTTCTCAACTGTAAAATATTTTTGCTGAACCTGTTACATATGAAAGTTGTGGGAGAGTACTGTATCTTGAACATAAGTGGCTTTGGTACTGTGGTCTTATTCTACTTAATCAGTTTTTTTCTTTTTTTTTTTATTTTTTATTTTTGCTGTGATTGGAAATAGCACTGAACAAAATCTAGTAAAATTAAGTTATTTTTCTTTCTACTAAAATTAAGTTATTTTTTTCTCCTGAAGATACTTGATATAGTATTTATTAGATTTTTTTTTGGTTTTGTTTTTGAAGTGGAATTATTACTGTTAATCTATTTCAAAACTAGTTAATTTACACTTTAAATTTTATAACAATGGGTTTTGCATGTTGAGCAACATGTAAAGAGTTTAATGTAGAGTCAGCATTACTGAAGCTGGTAATCTTAATTTTGCATCCTTGTGACACTTTTGTTTGCATTTCAGTCTTCAATTACTATTTGTTTTTATTTTTTTTTTAGAAGTTCATAAAATAGGATGTGCCATAAGAACATCATTAGCGTATGGAGCAGGGAAAAGTTGAAATAAGTTTTTGTCTGATCTTAGTATAGAAATAATTCATTAAACTGATGCTATGAGCATGCTCTGTGCTGCAGTGAATATGGGGCAAAAGTTGTTTTTGTTTTGTTTTTTTAAATAAGGAAAAAAAAAAGACTTTCTCATCCTTGACTACATCATGAACACACTGTTCTCATAGTCTGGTATTTGTGTTCCCACTCCTCTTAGCTTGAATTTCTAAAGTAAAGAAATGTTTGCACTTATTTTTGTTCTTAAGGTGACTTTTTTTTGGCTATTTCTCTGTGTGTCTCTTATTTTTAAGTTGCAATAGCTCGGAGCATGTTTTCAAAATGGTTCATGGCTCTACGGAGAAGTACTAAAACATTGCACACTTAACGCTTGTCTCTTCATAAACTATTTCTCTGTGGGGCAGTTGCTGTCTCCAGAGGGAACAGTCCTGCTCTGCATTTTAAACACTGGATTTGTCTTCTACTACAAACAAATACTGTGAAGTTAATGTAAAAAAAAATCATTGATATTTTTAATTGTTTTTAATCTTGGTGCAGTTCAGATTAAATATGTATATTTAAAGACACTAATTTTTGTGGGAGAGTTTTATAGTATACAGTATGTAGAAAAGCTATTGGAATGGAATATATTTTATAAAAATGTTCTATCACTGTTTTATAGTGAACTATTTTTCCTTCAGTGTTAGTGTAATACTGTTAGTCTAGATACGACAATCGCAGGAAGAGTGATTCAGGCTACTGTTAGCGCTTAGTTTTGCGTGGAGTTCTGTTTGCAACTGTATTGGTATGTGCTGTACAATGTGACAATCGTGACTAGGGTTGTTGTCTTTATAAATTTACATGAAATAAAACGTGCTAGAATTGTAAGCTTGAGCTTCCTCCCCCCTTTAGCAGAAGGGGTGTGGTGTTTGCGATTTTTTTATTATGTATTAATAATGATTACTTTAATTGCAAGTATGTTATAATTTTCCGCTTTTAAAAATTTTGTTACTATATACTCTAATAATTTCTTTCTTTTTCAGGGCCATCTGGAATTTTAGGCGTGTAAGGAGCTGCTGTGGCTCAGTCAGAGCCTGACTGAGCATTTCCTTAGTGACTGGGCTGGACCTAACCCAGCACCACTTCTGCATTTTGGCCAGGGTTTTCAGGGCCGTTTGAAGGGGCTCAGTGCTCCCTGGGTGCCCCGGAGGAGCTGTGGGCCAGCCCTGCCCCGAGTTGATGCTGGTGGCCAGGTGACAAACCTGTGAGCACGGGGGTGATGTGGTGTGCAAGGACAGCCCAGCACCCTCGGGCTGGTCCAGCACAGTGCTGGCTAACTGGCATGAGGGTATTCTCTTAAGTGCAGAATCTCTCCCAGCCTTGGGGAGCTGAGCTCTGACCCACTCCTCTTAACACCTGCCTCAATCCTTGGGCTGATTTGAGCAGGAGCTGGGGCTGGGAGGAAGAAGGCACGAGCTGTCCGTGCTGGCTGCTGCTCAGGGGAGGGCAGTAAGTTGGTGGGGAGGTTTGCACCTGTACCATGAGCACTGTGTCTTGTGTTTCTTAACTATTTGGAAGCAAAAGATCCTGGCAGAGTGGGACTGCCTCAAAGTGGTGCTGGTTAAAGGATGAGGAGGTTATAGTTAATGCTGGTGTGGAGGCACAGCTATCGCTCCCCGCCCGCTACCACGTAGCAGTTTCTTCACCATCATCTCAAAATAGGTGGGTATTTCTTGCCTTCAAGCATGTGTCCTTCCTTAGAGATCCTGTGCCTGCATCCCCATCTGTGGGGAGGGCTGAAAGCTGCTGAAGATACGTGGTGATCTGCTGCAATGTGGTGAAGTGTTAAAAACTATAAATATATATATTTTTTAGGAGTTTTTCAAATTTCTGCCGCTGAGAGTTAGGTGTCCCTGCAGCTGCTTATTTGCGGCACTCTGTTTCCAGTCTTTTCTGCTGTTGTGGATGTATGCAAGAACATGCAAAGGTGTTTTATCTCACCCCTGCCCCCCCCAAAAAATTAAATAAATTTGCCCAAATCTTAGTGTGGTGCTGGGGAAGGAGGAGGCAAAAGGCTTTTCTTTGGGAGAGAGGGTGCTCAGAAAGAAGCAAGCTTGAAGCTAAACCTGGGAGGTGGATGGCTTGTGAGCAGGCTATAAATAACCGTGAGTAGATTGAGGAGAGCAGCCCACATCTCCTCTGGCATGGGCATGCTGTGCCCATTTTCTTTGTTGATAGCAATTGCTAATGTGAATTCTGGCACTCCAAATCCTGATGCCTGTTGTTCTGATAACATAATTAAATCTTAGGAATGTGAAATATAAAAAGCTTTGAGAAGAAACCAGGCCACTAAGCGGATACTGGGAAGGGGGATGTGCAGGCTGGTATGTACCAAATAAGCAATGGGGTTGCTCTAGGCAGGATTCCCTACCTGCCAGCTCATGGCCACATTGGGAGGGATCTTGCAACCTACAGGAAAAGGGGTGACCCCCAGGAGCATCTGCTGTACTAATCTTCCAGGATTACAGCATGTCATGGGCTCCTTGGGTTGGCAGGGGTCAGCCATGCCCATGCCAGCAGCTTGGGTTCGTGCCACCCTTCCAAAGCCTGGCTCTCCTTGGGATGAGTGTTGGGAAATGGTTTTGTTTATTTTTAGGTTTTGTTTTGAAGTCTAAGTGCCTTCTGGAAATGGTCTGGCCTCGATAGGCACAGAGGTGGCTGTGGCTATCCGGGTGCATCTGGCCATGTGTCACCAAATGCTGCTGTGCAGCTGAAGACCACAGGGAAATGGCTTTTTCCTGGCTTGGGTGATGGGGTCTGGGTTTGGACCAAGTGCCTCCAAAGCACGAGGAGAGTTTATGGTGACCCATAAGAGTGTCCCTGGTGCTGTTGGATTCTACTCTGTGGGGAAGCACTGTGAGGATGGATCTTATTTATTGCTTAAATTGCTTAAATTCTTGCATTAATTTAATGAGGGAGGTCCCCCATGTGAAGTAGTTGGGGTAGAGGGATCTTTGTATTATTGCCCTGCTGGTTGGCAGTACTGTCACCTTCCAGTTTCTACTGGGCTTGAGGTCAGATTGTGCCACCCTGAGCTTTGCTTGCCCAAGAGCGTCTTTCTGTGCCATTGTGCTGAGCAAGGTGAACAGCAGAACATGAACAGCAGCTGTTTTCTGAGGGAATCAATGGCAGGTGTGACCCAGCAAAAACAGCCTATGTAGGACAAAGCTGGGCTCAAGTGAAATGGAATCAAGCCTACAGTGCAGTTGGTGTGTGAAAACGCCTTGTCCTGGGAGGAGGAGGAGGAATCATGAGCGGAGCTGTGACCGATTGCCTGGAGAGCACTTTATCTCCAAGGACTTGGTGTTTTGTGCTGGGGAGACCCAGCTGGAAGTGCTGCAGGTTGAGCAGCTTTGTGCAGCCATGTCTCCTAACAATCAGACCAAGGGATCCCAGATTCTTACTTTTCAGGGGTGGGATGACACTGCAGAGGGATGCCAAGTGCTTTCCAAGCAGGCACCCTCTGTGCATGTGCTGTAGCCCTCTGCTCTTCCTGACATTCTCTTTTCTTCCCAATTAAAAAAAAAAAATTGCCGTTTAACAGGAGGAGAGTGAGCAAACACATTGGTTATTGTTACCTGTTTCCTGTTTGTTGTTCTCTTTCATACAGCTGCTCGCTTCTGTACACAGCTGGCTCCCCTGCCCTTTCAAAATGATCTGTTGCAGAAAACTGAAGTATTTGCTAACCTGGCTCTAAAAAACCGCTCAAACAACAAAAACCCAACAGCTACTCCTAAATCCTTCTTAATATCCTTTGGCCTCCAACAGATCACTCTCCTCTGTGCCCTACCCCAGCTATAGAGGAGCTTGGTCCAGGCAGGGATGAAGGCTGGTGTTCCCACCAGCAAAGCCACCTGGGCCAGGCAGTGCTGCTAGCATTTCCCAGTGACAGAGAGTGGGCTCTGGCATCCCAGTGGGTTTTGAAGGCTTTTCCCAAGGGGCTTTTAAACAATATATGTTGTAGATGTTAGGATATAATTTCTAGGAAATTGATGTTCTCAGTCTTAATAACACAGGAATTTGGGGAAACAAAAGTTCACATGCCGACCTTATCCACAGGTTACTTATCCCTGGGGATAACTCAGCCCACACACTAGGTACTCTCTGTTCCCCAACCTTCTTTATCTCTCTCTCCTCTGTGCTATCCAGGTGGTGTTACGAACCATCTGCTGCAGTGATTCAGCAGAATCCATTTAGCGCTTTCCCAGAGAGGCCGGCATCTGCCAGGCAAGGGGGAGACCGTGGGGAAGCCCGGCACATCTGCCACCGTGTCTGCGAGCGAGGGCCGGGGTCAGCCCGCAGCCTCCCGCGGGGCGCGGCTCCCGTGTCACAGCACCGCCGGCTTCACCCTCCTGGTCGGGGCTCGTCTGGCTCGGCCCGGGTGGTTAATTATCAAATGGCTGATTTGGCTTTGGGAGGGAAGAACTTCCCTTGCACTTTGTGATGTTCTGCGGTGTCTGGCCGGCGCTTGGCAGGCGCTGGGCTTCCTGGCTGGCACAAGATGGGAAGGAGACGGTGCCATTTTCGTTCCCAAGGTCACGCTGAGAGTGCTTGGACTGAAAAGCACCAGAGTATAAAGCTCCCCAAGGTAAGGGCAATAAGGGGATGAATTCCCCTGTGGGGCCATGAGACAGCTCCAGTCCAGCAGGATTTTGCAGAGGAAATGCTGTGCGGGACAGGAGGAGGGCAGAAAGGGTGATGCCAGTTCTGCCTTGGGTATCACAAATTCCTTGGGGTAAGAATTTGCCTTGGGATAAGTCTTTAATCACTCGAATTCTACTCTGGGATGGGGGGAAGATGATCTTTCAGATAACATGAAGAATTCCATTAGCAGTGCTGACTCTACAACCTATTGGTAAGAGTCAAGTAATGCTTGGCAGCGACTGCCAGCAAATACTGAGTCAGTATAAAAAGTAACTACCTGTCAACGGTGTTTTCAATGTCTGTACACATTTGAGCCTCTGGCAGGAAACATAATAGATCTTGTGTTCAAAAATCCATCGCATCTGTGCAATGAGCGCTGAAAGAGGACCAGGAACATTAAATTTCTCATGTACCGGAAGGCGTCTTTAGCTTGTGGAGGACCAGTGACATTTGAAGGAGCAGAAGCTGCTCTCTTTCTTGCTCTGGAAATTAAATAAAAATATCTTAGTTTTAGTAGACTAGGAGTAGTCACACTGACTGGGGTTTCAACCCTTCTGATGTCTAATCAGCTGTCAGAAGAAGCTGCTTTTAATCATTCCCTCAGAGAAGTTTTTATACATCTAACAGTTTTCCTTCTGGAAATGTTTTGTAAGCAAACTCTCTCACCATGTTGCTGTCAAAGGATATGCACAAAATCCTTGGCACAAGAGGGGAAAAGACCTTGTTTGGGATCTGGTCTGCCCTGCTCCTGGTCAGGGGCGACTTGCCATTAGTTTTACCTGAGGGATATGGGTCTAACCTGCTTGTAGGAACCTCCTGGGCAGTCTGTCATGATGCTCGCCTCTCCCTTAGCTTGGAAAGCCTTTTTTCTCACCCAAATATCTAGTGCAGGTCATCTGCTCTGATGTTTTACCTTTTTAGGTGGATAAAGAGGCAGGCTCTACTGTCAGTGTGATGCCTGAGATGTAAAAATGGTCTGTGTGGAGGACTGACCCAGTTTATAAACTGGACCTGGATGCAGTCTTGGGCGAAGCAGCTGAACAGCAGAACAAGCTTATTCTGAAGCCCCCTGGGTGTTTTATTTCACAGCCAGGAAGATCTAGGAGGCCCCAGGGCATAAATCTGTAGGTGGCCAGCATGAGAAACAGGCTGTTGGGTTAGTGCCTGCACAAGTGCCTTCAGTAAAACGTGCAAGGTTAAGGCTGCATTTGTTCTTCAGGACACTCTTAGGGACTGACCCCTGCTTGGCCAGCAATAGTCTGTGTTCTTCTGGGCCTTGTCTTAGGCTTTTGCTTAAGGTAGAATTTTGATCTCTTTTTAATGAACACAATTTAAATTTTTAGAGGTGTAGAGGGGAAACCCCAAGCGAGATTGCCTTCCCTTTCTTGTAGCCTTCAAACTGATAATCTGGTTCTGACTTCAGAAATAACCTCATTAGCCTCTTACTAATGAAAGTAATTTCTCTTGCATTAATTCAAAATAAGGGTATTCAGATAGAGCATGCTAGGAAAAGGGGGACAGGGACCAGGTTACACCAGGGGTTATTAACCTTGTGAGACCTATTGGGCTGGGGCTGGACCAGTGTGGGACTGTGTAGCCTGTGGTGGTGTTGGTAAGTAGATGAGGTAGTGAACGTGAGGGTCATTCCTGCCTTTGGCCTGGTAAGATCTGAATGCTTCAGCTGGCAAGAGTGTGGTGGAGAAACTCACTGCTGGAGGGAAAAGGATCTGGGGCTGCTGGGGGAGTGCAGAGGAACACCTGGTCTGTGAGACCTGGTGCTGCAGGTGCCCGTATCTCTGCTCTGCATCGGGCTGATGGAAGGGTGAAGCAGGATTAATCAGTCCTGCTCAGTCATCCCCTGGTCTGGGCAGCACTTTGTCTCCTGGTGCTTCTCCTACACCTGGCAGAAAAGCTTTCAGCTCCATGCCTCTCAGGGAGTGTGAGAATTTTCCTTAAGCTCAAGCTTACCCAGGGGATGGAGTTTTGCTTTAGGTGTGGAGCAGGTCTGAGGGAGCTCTGTTGAGCCACTCAGCTGAAATCCAATCCTAGTTTCAGTGCCATGAAAGTGGAGCACTAAATTCCATTCAGCTCCATGTATCCAGAGGTGGTACAGCCTCAAGCACTTGATATGGTCTTGTCTGGACCTTTTTGAAGCTGGGTAAGGAAAGGAGATTAAGTAAATTATGCCATTCAGTGCAATAAGCCTGGGACAGCAGCTCTTGCCCAGGAGGGGTCCCCTCCTGCAAGGGCAAGACTTGTCCAAAGAGAGAGAGAAGAGAGCCAAGCTCTGCACCCACTGGATGAGAACAATTTTGGGGAGGTCTGAGGTTGCAGACTTGAACACAAAAGGTATGATCATTTTTCGAGCAAAGAACAGGGCTCTGACCCTAAAATCATGATGATAGTGTTGCTGCTTCTTGTTGCTGGTGTAACAGGACTGAGGTGCTCTGGCTCCCAGCAGCCCCAAATTCCAGCAGGGCAGAGAAGCTGCAATACTTCCAAAGGCTGCATTTAACTTCTCGCCATCAGCAGAATCAGAAATGCTTCTTTCCCCTAATATTAGGCTAAAAAGTCACCCGTGACATCCAACAAGAAAGCCACCTGTTTTATTGGGCTCAGGTTTTTTATGCCTTGCTGCTTGTAAAACCAGAATTTAAAAGATCAGACAACACTTTGTTCTACAGTATTTTCAAACATCAAAAGATGACAAAACTTACTGAGCACTGCTCTGAAGTTAGGTATGAGCACAGTGACTTGCTCGTGGTGTTCACTGTGCCTCCAGTAGCATTCTGGCAAGTTCTTGCAATGCTTTGTGTTCGCCTTCAAATCAGAAATTCTAGCTTTTTGTTTCGTTTATTTCAAACTCAACAAAAAATGTCAACTGCTTTTGGAATATGGAAACTTAGGAGATTTATCTTGGAAATGATTTTTCAAAACATGCCTTTTTGTGTGTGTTTTTCTCTGTTTACTGGGTCTTCAGGGTATGCGTTGTGGCTGTGCACAGCTGATGGAGCACAGGGGAGTGTGGGGAGGTATCGGGAATGTAACTGCAAAACCTGAATTTGTCCCCCAGGATGGTTTCATGCACAGTCATGATATCTGGATCTCTTAATTCTCCTCTCAAGTTGACATATCTAAAAGCCTTGTTGCTAAAATGTCAGTGCTGGGAGTTTCCCTGGGAGAGCCTGTCTCCACATCATGACCTGGCACAAACTCCCTTAGCTTTTACAACTGTGTGGTGTTAAAGGGTTCTGTGCAAGGAAAATAGATGTAGTGAGAGCTCTTATTGCATCTCTGGCTTCTGGCACTGCAGCAAAAGCCGACTGATTCAGTCGGTTTCAAAAAACGGGTTGAAGTCTGAATTTTTAATTTTTTTTTATTTTTTTCTTATTTTAAATCTGCTAAGGAAAGTATTAGATTGGCAGCCTTTCAGTTAAAAGTCTGCAGGTTTGCCATCCCCGCAGATTCCCACGTGTGGAGGTATCAAATTGCAGAAAATAGAAAGTGCCTGGATTGCTGGCTGTGCCCTGCGAGGCTCAGCCCCGGGGGGGTGGGGGGACAAACTCCAGCTCAGTGGTGCAGAATTTTGCCCACGAGAGGCTGCTGAACGGGCTGGGGTGTTGCACAACGTCCGAGAGGGCACCAGGGCGTCAGTACCTGCGAGCCTCTCCCTCTTCCTTGTGCACTTTGAAACCCCGAGGGAGGGAGAGCGTGGAATGAGTAAGTCATTGGGAACAGATGTTGCACAGTAGCAGCGAAACAAATATTTTGTGTTTATGCTACTTCCATTCAAGGGTAATGTTAACACCGATGTGTCTGTGTTAACTTGCCCTTTTCTTAGCAGAATCTCAGCAGACCATCGGGATTGGTTACTAACAAAAGTCTGCTTGGAGCAGGGTGAGTGCTGGGTTCCTGAATATGTGCATTTGGTTCCTAATTCTGCAAAGCGTGTTGCTTATTCCCTTGCTGTGTGTCATTTCTTCCCCTGCCTGACTTGTTTGCCCTCCCCTGGCTGCCAGTGGCAGTTTGCTTTGCATAAGGAGGGAAAGCACTACCCCTCAGGACTCAATTTTTTTCCCCCCAGCTTTTATTTATTTTTTTCCCAATGGACTTTCTCAGTAAGAAGCAGATATCCTGGTGGGTTTTGTTTTTCTTCTTCTTCTTTTTTTTTTTTTCCCTGAAGAGACCTGCCTATTCCTCTCAAGGCTTTTTCATGTCGATATGATGGGCTTGGGGTGCACAGCTGCCCCACCATCCCCTCGTTCTCAGCTTGGAAGGCTGGGAAGTGCCTGGCTCCCCAGCCCTGGAGGATATTATCCCCGTAGCAGCATCTGGCTCTTGGCAGGCTCTGTGGGCAGCCGCACTGGCAGGGTTTAGTTTTGCCGTGTGGTAATCTGTCAGTTGGCTCTTCAGGCTCCCTTGTTCTCTTGTGTGCCTTTTCTTTTTGGCAAACCTCTTAATTCAGAGTTGGTCAATGAGAGTTCTGAGAATGCTCCCTGGAATCTCTATCCACAAGGCATTTCTTTTACTTTGGTGCAAAGAGGGTCTTTTGGCAAATCTTTGTTTTATTATGACTGTAGGGAGAGGGGAAGAAAGCTGATCAAGTTCCTGGTAGCTCATGGAATCTGTTAGTGTCAGTGGACAGGATAATTTGCTCAGCTGACTGATTATTTACAGTAACCCTAAAAGCATAGACTCCCTCCCCAGGAAGGAAGCACTGATGGTTTTAAACAGAAAGAAAAGCCTTTAAACAAATGAAGAGTAAAAGACAAAATGCCAGTTCTGCTGCTCCTCTTGAAAATGAGTGGTTTTAGGAACGGACCTCAGGTGAAGGAAATCCCACCTGTCCCTTGGATTGTGTCACTGTGCACTGTTTAAAAACCGTCCCTGAAGGATATTACTATTATTTTCTCCGTGTATGAATAAGCCACTTACAAGGCATAGCTGCTATATTACAATTTCCTAAGAGGTGCTGGCATCTGGAGAGATTACATTCCACTGGCCCTTGGGATGGAAAGAATGAGTTCAAGAACAAAGAATGAAACTCTCACTTCTGCACTCAGAATCCCAATATTCACCGAAGGGTAGGGGCGAGCCAGTAACCAGACCTCGACACTGCCTCTGCTTGGTGCAGCCTTCCCCTTCCCTGCCAAAAACTGGGCTGCACTGAGCCATCCATAAACTTAGGCTTAGTACTACTCAGGCTGCACTTGGTGACGGGGCGGAGTGGGGAGAGGAGGGGAAAAAAAAGAATCCTGTCTGTGGTGAACTTTGCGACACCGCAGTGTGTAGGATTAACAGCTCCGCACTCCGGTGTCTATTTGCAGGACTGGCACGGTTCACGCCGTGGTCTTGGCAGGCGCGGCGCAGCCCCGGCACCTTGCTCTGCAGAGACACCTTTCTGGGTGGGAGGAGGATGCTGAGCGCCTGGCTGCCCGCCAGCCCGCGTCCAACCGCCACGCAAATCGCAGCGGAGCTGCAGAGAGAAACGGAGATCGCCCACTCCGAGCAGTCTGTGCCATCGGCTGTCTGGCAGGATTGATGGTTGTCACTACCGAACGCTGCTGAGCTGGAGCCAAAATCAAATGAGTGGATGTCCTTGTGAGCCTGCTTGGGGGAGAGAGAGAGAAATAAAAAAAAAGGCAACTTAAACTAAGAACTTCTTTTCAGTTTAGAAACTGAGCTAAAGAGGCTTGTTCCACTTTGTGATAGCTTAGCTGAGAAGAAGGGCTGGGAAGCATTCCTGCTGCATGCAGAATTGGAAGGCCACAGGTTTTCAGCTGTCTTTCCTTGGTACTGATTTGTAGCAGAGGAGACTCTGTCAGGAAGGAGAGAGCATCTCATCTCATGTTAAACTGTCCATAGGACACAGAGGAATGTTTAATCATGGCCAGCCCTGATCTTGACAGGTGTGATGTAACATTGACTGTAGCAACAGGGGATGGGCTGATGTCCTCTAGTGGTTTTCCCTCTTCCCACATGGACAACCAGCCCTGGGCGTGCTCCAGGTCATGATCGTAGCAGTGGCTGATGCATGATGATAGTGAAGCAACTGGTTATAACCTCCTTGGAAAATCATAGAATAGTTTGTGTTGGAAGGTAACTTTAAAGATCATTCAGTCCAACCCTCCAGCAATGAGCAGTGACATCTTCGTAGAATGATAGAATGGTTTGGGTTGGAAGGAACCTGAAAGATCATCCAGTTCCAACCCCACTGCCATGGGCCATGGCCCCTTCTGCCAGACCAGGTTATTCAGAATCCCATCTAACCTGGCCTTGAACACTTCCAGGGATGGGGCAGCCTCAGCTTCTCTGAGCAGCCTGTTCCACTGCCCTCACAGTAAAAAAATTTCTTCCCAATATCTAATCTAAACCCATCCTCTGTCAGCTTAAAACCACACCTCCTGTTTTTCCTATTGGTATGTGCCTTTTTATCTGATCTTCAACTAGGTCAGGTTGCTTAGAACCTCATCCCAAATGACCTTCAGTGTTTCCCAGACAAAAAGAGGGGACTTGGTTTCCTGAATCTGACTGAGAGGTCTTACCAAAAGGACTTTACAGAATCACGGTAGAAACACAGTGTTAGAGCCTGGTTTGTCTGTAATGGCTGAATTGAGCCAGATTTACACCAGCAAAGCAGAGATGAGGCCCTACCCCTGGCATGGGGTCAGCTCACCTTTCAGTCTTCAAATTGTTCACAAAATGGACAAGAATTATCTGGACCAACACATCCTGTTGGGACAATAACAACTAGGAAAATGGAATGCATTAATCTCTGCTCCTTCACCTCTTGAGAGAGGGACAAAAGGAAGGAAAGCAAGCCAGAAAGGAAAGAGATGTGCTTTCTTTTTCTCCTCTATGTTAGGGGGAAAAAAGCTTACTCGTCTGCCTGCTTCCTCTTCCCTCATGTCCTTAGTGTGGTTAAGATACAGAAAATAAAGTGTTTTTCTCGACCATGTGTATCAAGTCCCTCTCCTGGGATGGAGGTGCTGTGGTGCTGCTACTCACTGGGCTGAGGAGTGCTGGGTCTGGTCCTGCCTCTCCCATTGTTCCTACTGATACTGGTAATTTATTTTTTGGGGGTAGCTCTGAGCTATCCAAACTAAATCCATGGACCTTGCTAGAAAAATGGTGCAACGCATTCTTGAATTACATCAACAGATGTGATGCCAAAGGTATCTTTGAGCCTGCTTGAGCTGAGGAAAAGCCTCCTGCCTGGTGATGTAACCTCTCCAGGATGCATCCTTTCGTTTTCTTCTGGTGTGACTTGAAGGGACAGATTCTGGCAGGGAGGTACTGCTGTGGGGACATCCTTGTGCCTGTGGTGGGCAGCAGGGGGGGACAGGGCGTGCCTCGTTCTGTGGCATTAGCAGCACCTACCTTGCTCATTCCTAGAGGGATACCAAGCTGTAGAGCTAAAATGTGTGGTAAACCCTGGCTTGGCACATAGCAAGACTGTGGCTACAGTGAGGTAGTACCATGTCCCCTGCCCTGCAGCCCAGCACTTCTTTGAGGCTGTATCCTCTGAGAGATGATCCCCCCTTGTTGTCCAGCCAGTGAGGTGAACCTCTTCTCAGAGCTCCTGCCCTGATGGCCAGGAAACTCCACTCTTCAGATGGGCTATAAATATTTAAAGGAGGAAGCATAGGAGCTTGGCCATGCCAGGCCATCACTTCTGTGACTTACAGAAGTGACTTACAGAAGAATTTCCTATAAGCTGAATTCTCAGTATGGAGAGTACCTAAACAGCATGTTCAAACACTTCTCACCTCCCTGAGCAGGCACTTCCTCTCTCTGTTCGTTTCAGGAGGAATGCTCACCCCAAGACAAGACTTCCTGACTCTGGTCCCAGGTTCAGCCTGGCTTTGCAAAGCCATGGACACCTTCAGCCTGAGGGATCCTTCCAACGCTTCTCTACTAAAGAGAAAACCACGTCCAAGTGTTGTGTCTATCCCTAGGCAGGCATGTGGAGGACAAACTGGCTGCCTGTTTGTGTCTGGTCAAAGATGTTACTTGGTTTGGTTCCTTCTTTTCCCTGTTAGTCCAACGGTATCTTTATATTAAGCAGCACAAGAGAAGAATAAAGATTTAAGCTCATTTAACCTTGAACACAGCCATTAGTTAAGCAATTAAAATTAAAGGGTGAGTTAATGGGCAGTGTCAAACATTCGGAGAAACATCTGTTGTAATAGAAGTCTGCCTTTTAGTTGATGAATAATTGATCCTCTGTTTGTCAGCACCTCAGCCCAGGCAAGGCAGGAGCACTGGCACTGCCACAGCATCTCCAGTGCCCCCTCCCAGCCACAGGCTCCAGGAGAGCAGGAGGACCCAGCCACCACCACTTGGAGGTACATTAGGAAAACCACCTGCATTGCACCCCCTTGCTGAGGTTGTCCCTGCTGGGTCTCTTGCTTAGCTGGGATCAGATGTGTTACATCAGGTCTAGAGGAATCAATGGGCTATTTTTAAGTCTTTGTTAATGCATGTGTGGCTGGATGTGGTGTCTGGACACCCATAGCCAGGGATGTAGATGACTCAAACTGCTTTGAATTGAATCACTGAGTTAAATTTACTTGCTTTTTGGCAAGCAGTGGATGTGAGGGAACATCTTCACTAATGCATTGAGGACAGTACTGTAAATATTATCCAGAGTTTGAGGGGTAAACAGCAGAAAGCATTTGTCTCTTGGCTGTGGTAGAGCCAGTATTGCTGGAGTCACTTCTGCAGTATTGCCATCTCCCACAGACATCCCTCTCTCCCTAGAATGGAGAACAACAAAAGATATTTGGGTTAAATCTTGTGTCCTGTGAGATAGAGGAGAGCTCTGCTATTGCCACAGCAGGGTGCCCTTGGTGCCTGGTCCTGCACACCCACCTGGAAAGCATTTCCCAGCAAACCAGTCTCCATGTGGGGTTGGGGGTGCCTTAGCAGGGTGGGGTGATGGAGCAGGGTCTGGTGCCTGTGCTGAGCTCCTGGTGGCTGGGGCTGGGAGAAGAGCCAGAGCGACCCAGAAACCGAATCGAGGACATGAAACATTTGCAGCGTGGGATGTGGGAGAGGAAACCTGGGTCACAGAGGATTCTTGACGTGTTGTTTTCCATATTACCTCTCAATCCCTTTAAAAAAATCAAACTGAACCTGTTGTGCAATTTTCCATAATTTGAGCATGCAAAACTGTGCAACAAACTGAACTAAATCAAAGCCACTGTCCCAGTCCAGCACAGAAGGGACACTGGGTTTTTAGCAAGCCCAGGTGAGCCCCTCCACCCCCATGTGGGGGATTTCATGAGCACAGACCCCTTTATAGAAGGCAGTTGGGAAAAAGCAGTGGGAAGGCAACAGAAAAAGCAGAAGGAAATTATTTTGAAGGTACCTCTGAGATGAATGTTGTCAGAATGTGGGTTCTACCCCTGCCTCAAGCTTTGTCAAGCCAAGCTTTTACCCTTTGAGGTAAAAAATAGTATCCATCTGGCTCTTTGTTAGAGAAAAACGCAACAAAATCACCCCCACCCTCCTAAAGAAGTCAATTGTATATTTTGGTTTCATACACTTATCTTTATTTTTCCTTCCAATCTGTAGAACTTGAATTTATGCAAGAGTTCAGGATTTGTTTAAAATTGTGTTAATTGGTATGTGCATCATAAGCATAAAGAAAGGGAAATAAACTGGGATGGGAAAATTATCTGTGTGTCTTCTGCTGGTTTTAGCTGACAACAAACAGAACCTGTAGCTCAGTTTCTTCCCCCATCTCCCCCTCTGCATGTAGAGGCTGCCTTAGCATTTCTCTGCAGTTCTGCTACTGCTTCCACTTCCTTCTCTGCTTCTCTGGAGTAGAACAGCTCTTTTTCAATTCTACATTGAAATTTCTATTTCAATGTAAAATTGTCCCTGCATTGTTGTCAAGTGTTTGATGCCTTTTTCCACTTCTGCCTTCCATTAACTCGTTAATATTGCCTTCAGCAACATGTGAATGCAAAGAGACCTTGCTCTGAGGCCTGTGTACAGCAGCCAACAAATGTGGCTGTTCAAGAGTTCTTTAGACAAATTGTTTTCAAGCAAAATTTTAACTGCTGAGGTTATGAACACACAAACCAGCCCATCCAACTATGTGTGGGACGTGCATAGAAGAGATGTTCATGTTGAACTTAGCATGGAAGCTTTTTTAAAGCAGAGAAACTGTGAGGATGAAGTACAAAGTGGTTTTTTTTTATCCTAGAGGAATTTTGTTTGAGGAAATCAGACCAGTTATTAAGGAGATTATATTCAAAACTGTAATTCAACCATATTCAAACATGAATAGAAAAAAATAGCAAAAAAACCCCTCCAAAACTTAAATAAACCAAACAATCTCAGAACTCTGACTTTTCAAATTTATTTATTTCTATGTTTGGTTATATTGTACAGCCAAATGTATATTTTCTAACTTCTCCCCAAAATTGCATATTCTTATCTCTGCCTCAACCCCAACTTTGAGATTGTCCTCACCGTGATACAAGTGACACTATTTTCACTATAATAACTTGGTTACATTTTCTTGGCCACAAAACTACCAAAAATCATAATCATGCTTTCTTTCACTCAAATATTTTGAAAGAAGGATCTGTGAAGAAATCTCTGCTAAGTAGTTTAGCTGAAATTCATGTTTATTGATTTAAATGGAAGAAGATTTGAGCCTTAGGCAGGCTGCTGTCCTTCAGATAACATCCCCAAACACCACTTTTTCATGTGTTTTCTGAGCTAGGTATTTTCTGAACTGACTTCTTTCCAGCCCTCTGTTTACATCTACAGACAATAAAAAGGGGATTTACCCCAGAGCTTTCTTGCCTCTGATGGGCATTTGCCCCCTGCACACCACATCTTCTCAGAGAAGGGAGCAAAGCAGTGCTGATTTATCTGAGGTTGCAGGTTACAGGAACAGCTGTTTTTTAAAAGTGGAATTTATGCACATGAAAAGGGGATAGCTGGGAGCTGCCAACTAATCTGCTGTAAGCTTGCCCTATACATTGTTGCAGCAAAGGATTTGGGTGGTAATGCTTAATTTTTAATTGCAATGTCATTAGGATTATCAGCTAGTTATTTCATCCCTGTTGGTAGTGGCTGGGCTGCAAGGGAGGTAGAAGGGCATCCTCTGCCTGGTCCAGCCAAACCTGTGTCACTCCCCCAGCAGGGGCAAATTCAGAGGCTCTGCCTGAGCTGCAGAGCCCAGATACAGAACCCCTCATGCAAAGGCAGGAAACTTTGCAGGAGCTCTGCAGATGCTTGGGAGGACAAAATGAAGTTGGGGATGAAGGAGGAAACCTCTGCATGCCACAAAGACATCCCAGAGTCACAGAATCATCAAAGTTGGAAAAGACCTCCAGGGTCATCGAGTCCAGCCTTTGACCCAACACCTTGTTAACTGAACCATGGCACTGAGTGCCACATCCAGGCATATCAGGGATGGTGACTTCACCACCTCCCTGGGCAACCCATTGCAATGCTTAACCACCCCTTCAGTGAAGCTTCTTCCTGATGTCCTCTCCTGGTGCAGCCTGAGGCCAATTCCTCTCATCCTGTCACTGGCTGCCTGGGAGAAAAGGCTGACCCTCACCTGAGTCCTTTCAGAAAGTTGTAGAGACTGATAAGGTCTCCCCTGAGCATCTTTTTGTCCAGGCTAAACACCCCCAGCTCTCTCAGCAGCTCTTCATAAAACTTGGTCTCAAACTAGCATCTCCCTCCCCAGAGATGCTGCTGAGGCAAGTCAGAATAACTACTGCTTTGTTTCAAAATAATAGAGGATCGATTTGGCATTTTTTTCTGAAAAGATGCTTGCAGTGTGAGCAACTACCCAGGCAAAACAGAGGAGAAAGGTACAACTTCCCAAGCCCTGGGTGTTCTCCCCCTGCCCGTGACTGACAGCTCTGCTCTGCCTGTCATCTGCAAATGAGCTGAATTCCTCACCATAACAACAGTTGGAAGAATCTGTTTTTCTAGCCTAGAAATAGGGGTTTGGCCTTGGCCTTTTTGGGTAATCTGTTTGGAATTTGGTGGTGGTGGTGATGATCAACAGTTGTTTAAAGCTGCTGGCAGCCCACTGGCCTTCACACATCGACTCGGTGGTCTTGGGCTCTTTCCAGCTCTGTGCATTAAACATTGCTTTCCCATGATGCAAGAAAAAGGGTGCAGTCGATGCTAAAAGGCAGAAAATTTAAATCTGATGAAAGGAAATGCTTTTCCACACAATTAGCCTTTGGGATTTGTTACCACATGGAGCTGCTTAGGCCAAACATTTCACATGTCTTTGGGGGGAGGAAAGGGTGTCTGGGGATTTACATGGAAAGCAGATTTTCCAAGGAAAAAGGTTCAAATTTGAATGAGGGGTCTGAAGTTCAGAGCAGGAGTTTTAGCTTCAGTTTGAGTGATTAAGATGCTCTCTGGACTGCAGCAAGGTCTTGAATTGCAACCTGCAGTCCCAAGCGGGCATCAGAGCTACCGGTTACGCTGTTAACCTGCTTTCATAATTGTTTCTCCTACCACCAGTTCACCCAGCAGCATAAACTTCCCCACCAGAGGAGTTTCAGCAGTGATACAGTTTGTTACCTTCCTCCTTGGGGCCATACCAGCACTGTGATGGACCGGGCTCGATGATTTCGTGTGTGGGCAGCAAAGGCACTAGTGGCTTTCCTCATCGCTCTGGCTGATGGGTGACTTTGTGCTGTGGGAGAGGTCAAAATGTGCCTTCTCTTCAGACAGGAGCAAACCACAGGAAGTTTTGTGGATGAAATAAACTCTGCTGGATGGGCTAGCAAGGCTGAAGGCTGGAGCAAGCCTTCTTCCTGGGAAAGGTTTCTTCTGGCTGTAGCCTCACAGGTGCTGGGCCCCTGAAGAGCCATCTGAGCTGGAGTTTTAGTATAGTTTTGATAGGCACAGCCTCCTGCAGTCACATTGTGTTGAACTTAATGTGCTTTTTAATGGTTGGGTTTTCTTTCACTTTTGTTTTGAGAATGCCAGGACCTTTTTCAAAAACCAAAAAATTCCCCCCTGGGTTTTCCAACTTCCCCTGAAATATCAAGCCCTTCATTTAAAATCTGTTTATATTATTAGTTTGGATCTCACTGGACAGCCTCAACTTGCATCCAGGTATTTTGTTAGACTGGATTTGTTCCCGTGTGCCA
>VXAX01006669.1:29412-106094 GCA_013399835.1 Leptocoma aspasia | reverse complement strand
TTAGAGGAAGTCTGTCAAACCAGAAAAATAAAACCATGGCAGAGCAAGAGACTATTGCCATTATAAACAAGTGTTTGGTACAAACACAAATGTCTGCAGAAATTTCCTTGTTCCAGTGGGAGGGGCTGAAAATTCAGAATATTCATGAGCCTTGGGAACTCCTGCCTGTTGGGAGATGGGTGCTCTGGTGGGGTGGGTGCATCTGCAGAGTGCTAGAGAAATGCATAACAACCCCAAATTTCCTGATTTCCTTACTTGTGTCTACTATAAAAGGACATGAGGATTTATAAGTGTCCTTTAATTTGCCCCTTATTTGCTGCCATAAACACAGAATCACAGAATGGTTTGGGTTGGAAGGGACCTTAAAGATCATTCAGTTCCAGCCCGCTGCCATGGACAGGAACACCTTCCACCAGAGCAGGTTGCTCAGAGCCCCATCCAGCCTGGCCTTGAACATTCCCAGGGATGGGGCATCCCAGCTTCTCTGGGCAACCTGTGCCAGTACCTCACCACTCTCACAGTCAAGATTTTCTTCCTAATATCTCATCTATACCTGCCCTCTTTCAGTCTAAAGCCATTCCCCCTTGTCCAGTCACTACTTGCCCACGTGAAAAGCCCCTCTCCAACTCCCCTCTATTCTCCTTTAGGCACTGGAGGGTCTCCCTGGAGCCTTCTCTCACGTCCCACATAATGTATCACAAATAGGTGGTGGGAAAAAAACCCAGCAAACACCTATTGGCCTAATCCAAGTCCCTGCCTGCTTCCATACTGGTTTTAAATGTATATTGAGCAGTAATAGCATTGCAAAAGCGGTGTAAGTCGTTTTTGTCACTACTTTGTCACTTGCATTACACTTTGGCCCGTGTGAACATTTTCTTCTTATCTTTTTAAGCCTTGAAACACCGCCTAAGCCTTGGCTAAGCCTTGAAATACTTTCTGAGCCTCGAAGCCGTGCGGATGGAGAAGGGAGAGAGGCGGTTTGTCTCTCACTGCTGACCCAAGAGCATCCTCTAGTGTGGATGTCAGGTAATACTCACACCTCCTCTCTGCACGAAAAGCTGCCCTGGCGGAGCCAAGCAGCAAAAACGCAGCACCAAGCTCGTGGTAAAAGGCAGCACGAGGGAGGGAGTGCAAACACAGGCAGTGGGTGCTTGTCCCCACTCCAGGCTGGCTTCAGGAGGAGGTGACAGCACCGAAACCCCCGTGGGCTGAGCCTGTGAGGTGACTGGGCAGCACTCACCTACTAATCCTGAGTGAAACTTAAGTGCCAACCATTTCGTAGCGTTAAATGTATTTATGTGGCCAGGTATATAAAAAATGGAAAGCTTGCCTTAGGCAAACACCTTAAAATAATTTAAAAATGCGTATTATGCACTTGTAGATTACAGTAGTTTCTGTAAGGGGCGTGTTTTGAGTATAAATGTATTTTGCTAAAAAAGGTAAGTGAAACCACCTTTGAGGCTGTGGGGGTTTTTTTCTCTTTCTGTGAAAACCAACTTTATATTTTTGGTAACAGCAAGCAAATTTTGTGCACTGAGCAACCAAAACCACATTTTGATTTTCACTGCACTGTAAAAAATGCGCCTCCGTTGAGAACAGGAGGACTGAGATCCACCACCTGCCATGGTCCACTCCTGGGGTGTAAGGGGATGCATCTCCAGTAGATAGAAGGCTGGATAAATAGTGAAAAATGTGACTAGAGATTTTTAAATAGTCTTTACATGGCTACTGTGTGTATTTATCTATTATGGTATTATATGACAAAAATCTAGTCCCCTCGTGACTTATTTTTTGTACTGTAAAATGGAAAAAACAATTTTAATTTCACTGCCTCAAGAAGGGAGAAACTAATTGTCCTGAGTGTGCACCTAAAAGATGATGGGGAGCTGTGTAATTATTGCAGGTGTGTGGACACATGGCCAATAACAGCGTGTTACCTTCCAAAGCCTGAACAGGAGAAATAAGGCTGTGTTTTCCTTCCCCACCTCACTGCACCTCAGAATCATAGATTGGTTTGGGTTGGAAGGGACCTTAAAGATCATCCAGTTCCAAACCCCTTGCCATGGGCAGGGACACCTTCCACCAGACCAAGTTGTTCAGAGCCCCATCCAGCCTGGCTTTGAACACTCCCAGGGATGGGGCATCCACAACCTTTCTGAGCAACCTGTGCCAGGGCCTCACCACCCTCATAGTAAAGAATTTCTTCCTGATACCTAATCTAAATCTACTTTTCCTTCAGTTTAGAACCGCTACTCCTTATTGTGTCCCTACACTCCCTGATCCCTCATCGTTCCTCTCCTTCCTGAAGTGCTGGAACCATCCTGCTATCAGGGTGATTGGGGTTTTTTTGGTTGTTGCTGTTTGCTAAAAGGTTGCAGTGAAACACTGCTGAAATCTCCTGCAGGAAGGAAGGCAGCACACATGCTCTGACCTGGGGAAACTCACATACTAGGACAAGTAACACACCCCATCTGTGCACAAATTTGGAAGAAGTAGAGAGGAAAGGTGAGATCAGGACAGATACAGGTTGGAGTAATCTCCCCACAGTGGGATGAAAGGCTTTGAAAGAAGCTTTGAAGGGATAAGTACTTATCCAACATGGGAGCAAACAGAAAATGAGATAAGATCCAACAGCGCTTACCCAAAGTCCACCATGCCAGCCTAACCTGTTAGCTTCCTTTGACAAGAGAACTGATCTTTCAGATAAGATCTACTGAATCCATACACTACTTGCCTGGTCTCTCAGAGCAATTGATAAAGTGCCATTTGGGAAATTATGCCCTCAGATGGGAAATGGTAGAAATGTTGTGGCGAGGTAAGAAACTGGCCAGGGCAATGTGAGCAGCAGGGAGAGCCCTGAGGGAAGCTGCTGGAAACAATCCACAAGAAGACTTGAAAATCATTGCCAGTACAGGGGAGATGGTGTGTCCCAGTAGGGCACAGATGGAAAAAGTAGGAGAAAGGGAGGAAATTCAGTTGCTGTGAGCGTAAGCTCCTGGAGTAACAATAGAGTTTCTGCTGTCAAACAGGTACTCAAGACTTGGGAATGACTGGGAAGGAGAACACATCTGTGCCTCCACTGAGAGCGGGAGGACTGAGATCCACCAGCTGCCATGGCCTTGACAGTGCTGTGTCCACTCCTAGGATGTAAGGGGTGGGGATGGATTTCCAGCAGATAGAAGGCAGGACAAAGGCCATAGAACAGAGGTGGGTGAGACTTCACCTGGGATATTCTGCTCATTCTGGTCCTCGGTGTGAGGTTCTGGGCATATCTACTAGACAAGGCAGCTGGCTTTGGGGAGAACAGGCACAGCTTTTTATAGGTAAATATTGACACTGGACAGAATGATCATTGCAGATCCCTTCCAACTGGAACTATCCTATTCTATTCTAACACCTTAAAGAGAACTGCTGGGCATACCCCAAAATTTTGAGCTTACTTCTTTTGCTGACTTGTGATTTAATCAGACCATAGAGTTAACACAAGATAAACAAGTTCAAGCAACACAGATCTTGAAAATCAAACCAGAAATATTGATGCCACCAAGGATTTTGCTCATTCAAGGTGGTGAACTGCAAGTTGACAAGTTTTGTCTGCAGCTGGGGTGGTTCTGTGCATTCGGAATGTGTGTGTGGACATTTGCCCATGGACTTGCAGGGCTGATTGCTCACTTCCTGCCCTGCCTTGCTCCTGTGTCCTCTGAGTAACCTGCTGCAATTCCACCCTGAGAGCACACCACAACATTCAGTTTATGCTGGCAGTGGCTCCAGTGGGATGGTATGGACAGTACAAGTATTGCAACAAACAGATAGCATGAACAGACACAGGTGGGGCCAAATGATGTGTCATTTGGTCAATAAAAACCCTCTTAATAATACTCTATATAGTAGAACTGCTGCATAGCCGTGGTGAGTGGAGGTGTTGCCGAAATTATTCATCCAACCTTAGGCAAAGCCTTGCACTCCCCTGCCCTGTTCCATCATGCCCTGCTGAAAAGAGCAGCAGCTTAGATCCTGATTGGAATGAGCATTGGATTGGGTGCTGAGGAATGCTGTGTATTCTTCCACTCTCTGTTTTAACTGGCAATGCCACCTGCAGCACTGACTGCCAGGTTCCTCCCTAGACCCTGAGTGATGCTGCTCCTGGTGCCTTATGGTATCTCTCTGCCCTCTCTTCTGTCTTTCTAGCCAAGTTTTTACTATTTACCCAACCTATACTATTTGCCCCATGCCTGCTGCAGGAAGATAGGCTCTGGAATCACTTCTGTGTTGCTTTTTGGCTCTTTGGCTTCTGTTATTTTTAGGAAATCCATCCTACCTTCCTAACACCCAGTCCTATCTCCCACAACCAGCCTTCTAGCTATGCCATCTCCCTTCAAGTCCAGAAGCAGTTTTTCTCTGGCAACTGAGCCAAGATTGATTTTGTAAAGTCTGTGGTTCTGATTAGTTCAGGCAATTGCTTAATCTCTTTTAAGTCTCCCCCCTACCCTAGAAGGCTCAGCAGTTGCAAGATCCCTTGTGTTCAGCTGATGGACTTGCTGAGCACACCAGTTGTGGTGGGAAGCCCTCCAGAGCCACACTGCCTTGTGCATGACTCAACTCAGGTGAGTCACTAAAGCTCAGTGTCAAGAAATCACAGCAATTGGATAGGGGCCTGAAGAAAAACTCTGTCTAAGCTGGTCTATAACAGCTTCCAAATGCACTCAGCCCTTCCAATACAGATGTCCTAAATCCCCTCTGCCTCTGCCACTATCAGGGAGCCCGCTGTGCCCTGGTAAAGGGAGGCAGAACATGACCCCATGTGCCTTTTATCTCTTTGATGCAATTTATATTGCAGATGATAAAAACAATTGTGAGTTTAAGGAAAGGCTGGGCAGATTCACAAAAGGCTGTTTAGAAGAGGGAAACCACACACACCTCAGGAAGGCTCTGGCAGCCAGGCCATACCCAGGGCAAGTAGGTATTTTTGCATTTTCCTCCAGGAATTCACTTTGACTGTGGCCAGGGAGGCACAGGATACAGCCATTAACAGGAAAGCCATCACTTTCCAGAGCACCTGTGAGCTCCTGGGTCTCATCACACACAGGCTCTGCCTCCACATAGCTGCCCTCAGTGGGAACAGGTCCCTGAGCTTTTGTGGTCTGGACCTTCCTGCTTCACACCAAGAGCAAAGCAAAAGTGCTGCCTGAAATGCAGCTGGCAGTGCTAATTCTGGGTCAAGAACTTACAGTTTTTCTTCAAATAGCAAAGGCCACAGTTTAAACCTTTCCCTAAGTACAAGGTGATGTGTGTTCCTGACAGACAAGAACACAGCATGTGAAAGCTTTCCTTGCTGAACTCATCAGGAATTTACCCCTTCACATGGATGAGGGGCTTTTCTGACCATCACCCACCTTCCCATTGCAAAGGAACAGAGAGACGTGGTCCCACACAGCAGTCTCCAGTCAGCAAATCCTCCCATTGGGAGCAGTGAGTTTATGAATTTTCATGATATCCACTAGTACTAAGCAGAAGTTGCCTTGAGACAGACTTTTTGTTAATCAACTTTCTGAACACGCACTTTTGTTTCTAACTGGTGAATTAATTTGGTGTTCAAAGTCTTTCTCACATGCCCAGGCTTTTGTCTTTTTCTCTTCCAGGTTAATGGCTTTATAATTCTTCATGGATAGTAAAATAATTACCAAAAGGCAAGACCAATAATTACACAGAGCTGAATAAATGGACGTGGTCACAACCTCAGCTAATGTAAAGTGATTTTGAGGGATCTGTTCCTACTAGATGAGGATGTTGAAAGATTTTCCTGCCCTTCTTCCTCCTCAGAACAGGAATTTGGAGTGTATGTTCTCAGGGATGTGAAATTGTGCTGTGTAAGGATGTCAGCATCTTCAGGTTTACTTCTCAGCTTTTTAATTTTACGCTGTCTAAGAAAAGCATTCAGAGCACAGATGAAACACTTGGATGTGATAAATACTCCCAGCACAACTGCTTTGGTGACTGAAAACCAGAATTCCAGTTGCTGAGGCTCCTGCACTCTGGTGGGTCCATGAAGATGGACAGTGGCACAGTGGGCTGGGACGTTTCCAGGAGCAATGCACAGGAGGACATGACCCAAATCCAGCCAGTGAGGGATTTCCTGAGCTGAGAGAGTTGGAGGGATATCTGGGGGCTCTGCATGGGCACAAGAGTGGAGCAGTTCAGATTAACTTGCTTCTCTCTCTGACCAGCTCTCATCCCTTCTGCCACAGCCCAGAGAGAGGCCCCAGGGCTGAGCTCCTTTCCTGCACCACTCTGGATTTCCTAAACCCTGAGGGACCAGCTGCAGCCCAGTTACACAATGATATCTTTTAATAGCCAGTAGCAGAGAAGACAGTGGTACAAAACCAGCTTCAGCTGGCACCCCTACAAACCAAGACACTCCCATGTTTTTAGCAGGAGTCAGTTTTACACAAACCACACACCTTAGAAGAAGCAGCAGAGTGATGCTGGCTGCAGTATCCAAACCTGGTTCATTCTGTTTCTTGCCAAGTCCTTATTGAGGCCTGTATTTCACTTAAAACTTGCCAGTTTGTCACTTCTTAATTCACCTACCTTAATGCTATTACTTACTGTGGTAATTATTGCAAACAATAAAGCAGTCTGCAAAAGGCAACTATCTTATATCTGTTTAGAAGCTGTGATCAACCAGGCAAATAATTTACAGAAAAGACATAATCAAGCTTCTTTCACAAGACTTTTTTCCTGTAAATTGTGTTGAGCCCTATTATACCCACTGACATTCTTCATTGCTGACTTCTATACTAATATTTCATTACTTTACCCAGAATGACTGGCTGGATGGCTTAGAATTACTTACATTGCCCTAGTGATTTTTTAAAATAATTTACCCAAAATGCAGCATTCCACCAGTCCTCTAAAATATTTGCAATCCTCCAAGATTAAGTGGGAGTGGGTCAAAGATCCCTTGAGCCAATTAATTTCAGTTCTGAAGATGACATTGTCTGGGCCTGTTAAGGTAATAATGTTTATCTCTAGTAATGCTGTTTAATAGCTTCCTTGGTTACTAATGGGATGGAAAGTGCATTGTTCTCATGACATTTGTGCATGATTCCTCTTGTTTCCAAATTCAGAACAAAAATATTTACTGAACACCTCAGTCCTTTTCACATCATCATCAATGATTTTACCATTTCCACCATGTGATTCAAGGGTTTTTGAAGTGAGCATCATCTTAAATGTAAACTAGAGCCAAATGCCAGCTTATTGCCCTGTTCTATTTAATGCACTTGTGACCGATTTAGGACTTGATTGTTCAAGACTGCAGCAATATAAAAATCCCACTGAAATCCTAGAGGATCTTCAGGGGTGAACTCAACCTCCCAGATGCTATTGGCTGCCAAAATTACTTAAAAGATTAAAATAGGCAATGACTGACACCGCATACCAATTGCCTTTATCGATTTTGTTAAAGCTAAAAATGGCTACAATTCAAGTTTTAAATTAGTCTGAAAGGCAGCATGGTACTTTTATTAAGCCAATGGCATTCTTAAATTTATTTTCCAACAGCAAGCATCTTTTATATAGTGTTTTTAAAAGCTGGTTTCTATGCACAATCCTTTCTAAGTGTTTCTAATGTTAAAAAATTAACCAGCTGTAGCTCAGAGAGGGAAGAAAATTGATTAACTGCAATAGCACAGCATGGAAATGGCAGAGAGCTCCAAAAGTGCACCGTAAGAAGTGCCCAATGGCCAGTGACATCACTGCTGCCACTGTTGTCATCTGCAGTCTGTGACCTAACCTGTGACTAGGGCTGTGAAGGGACTGAAACACCTTCACGTGGGTTGTTACATCAGGTAGACTTCTCTCTTCCTGGGCACTCCTGGGCTCAAGCTCCCTGCTGCTGTGAGCGCTCCCCACCAGCACAAAACCTCTCCTGCTGCTCCCTGTGCAAAGGGCTCAGTGGGCACTAGGACTGATACAGCCCCTCTGGTCCTCCAAGTCCATCCCCCCTTTTCAGTAAGGAAATATGAAATGTTTTAAAGGATAGCTATTTGGGAGGGTTGGTTGGGGTTTGAGTATTTTGGGTTTTGGTTTTCTTTTTGGTTGGATGGTTGGTTGGTTTGGAAGGTTGTTTCTTTTTACTTAAAGGAGGAAATGCCATCTCTTTGAAAGGCGTTGTGCCCATTTCTGTTTGCAAAGGCAGATCTGTAGGAGCAAGGAAGTCTAAGCCATATCTCTGCATGATTCTTTATCCTGCAGGGTGGAACAAAGCAACCTGGCAAATTATTGGCCAACGCTCTAGGCAGAGTTCAAAATGCTTTCAAGTATTAACTGGAATTTTCAAAAGTCCTTTTGTGCCACCAGTACAGTATTGTATTGCTTATTTTCCTCCCTTGAAAGACTTACAAAAGACATTTGCATAGGGTTTGCTGAGCTCGCTATGAGAGGGCACAGCGAGCTCTCTGCAGAGTGTTAACCTCAGCTCCTCTCCTTGTCCAGACCTGTCCTCAGCAATCAGCTTATGGCTCAAGAACAGATCACAGGACCAGTTGAACGACACACTGGAGGATTTCCTTTTCTTCTTCTCCTTGTGCTAACAAGATGACTTGTTATAAATGTGATCATTTTTCTGCTCAGCTATTACCAGTCCAACAAAGAAAGAAGTTATAGACCATGTAATCAACCTTAACTATTTTTACCAATTCTTTCCTCTCCTCAGTTTATTGTCTTCTAGATAAATTCCTGTAAGACATTATCTCTGCTTTACCTTGGGTCTTAAAGGGATCTGATTTACAGCCTTACCAGGTATACACCAGCTTCTGTTGAATGATTATTTGTATTAGAGGAGTGCTGAGAAGCTCAATGCATAGTACAAAAACAGTATTTAAGATAGTCCCTGATTCAAAATGGTTGCAGTCTACTTGGGAACCAAAGACCAGAGGCAAAGCTGTAAAGTGGAACAATTCTTATGTCCCAACTGTTGTTGCTGCCTCAGTCCCATACAAGACCTATGTGTACTGTCCTCAGGATTTTTCTTGCTCTCCTTGCATTTTCTTTAGCACTTGAGTTTTGCTGACCACCCCGTCTCTTCCACACCACTTGGAGAATTTCTTCACGGCATCTCTCTGCCGTACTGGCTCCTCTGTTCTCCACTGTGTGTTTGAGCTGATGCATATGCAGGCCCAGGTACTGAGAAATGGCTCTTATAGAGCGGGGAAAATAACCCTTGGGAATGAATGAGAAATTAAGATAAAATACAGTGCTAATGAATGTTTCTGCATTCAAAGTCAACTCATGGTGTGTGGGGGGAAAGCTCTAGGATGTTTCTTCAAGATCCCAAGAGCAGAAATTTGACCTTTAGCAGCTAGTGGCAAAGGCAAGATGAGAGCAGCCATGACTGAGATGGGGATGTGCTGTGTTGTACTCACTAATGTGATGCAGAAACTATTCTGCATGTCCCAGGACAAAAAAAAAAAAAAAAAAAAAGATGGCTAAAATCCTTTAGTGAGATTTAGTAGTATAATCTGTTCTCATCCCTAAGTACCCAGCCTGTGGGCAGGTGTGACCAGCATTGACTGGTGTGACCAGCATTGACTGTTTTTTCCTAGAAATGCTGCTTGCTGGTGTTACCCACCTCCTTTTCTCTCTGGAACCCTGCCAGGGAGGAGCACGAGTCTTTGAAAAAAGGAGAAACCTGCACAAATCTCCTTTGCCACAGGGAAAGGAGAGGCATTAGTCAAAGCTGGATGAGAGCTCCTGTACCCTCTGATATTAGATCTGGCCAGAAAGCTACAACATCCAGCAAGCATCTGTCCTGTGGGTGTAGCAATTGAAAGGGCATAGAATTTTATTAATCTTGAAAAAGTTGTGCAAGATGGTGAAACTTAGTAGAGGTGAGAAGCGTTCTGAATCTCTTCTGAACAATTTAAACAAAGCAGCCTGTGTGTGTAGGAACTGAACCGTTGCCTCATGCTTGGCAGATAATCAAGACTGGTACCTCTCTTTTTTGTTCAAATGTCGCTTAGCCTTCCTCAATCAACTATCTCAACCTCCCACAACTCATTTTTCGGAATTAATTTCACCAGCATGGAAATACCCAGGAACCTGAGTCTTGCCAAGAGTGTTGCAATGATAGAGAGATCTGTGCCCAGCTTACCTGAGAGCTTGTTTCAGTCATGATCACTCTGTTTACCTGAAATGAATGGAGCTTCTACTCATAAACTCTGCAGTGAGCAGGACAGCCACAAGCTATGTGTGTGCAGTCAGAAAATGTGCATTTTTTGCAGGGTTTTAAGACGATTTAATGAATGTGGAACACATGGCAGTTCATGAACCTGCTGACTAAAGAAGATTATTCTAAAGTATCCTGAAGCTTTTAAGAATCAGCATGTAACGAAGCCACTACTACATCTCAAAAATACTGCTCTGTTGGTCTCCTGCTTGTGGCTTTTATTCTCCAGTGGTGCTGGTAATACAACTGTTTTCCCCAAAGAAATAAATATTACTCTGATGAGCTCTCATAAAATGCCTGACAAGCATATAAATCTCCAGCTGATGCCTTGTATGCTATAAATTACTAAAGCTGCCCCTACAGTTGACCCCATCAAAGTGGGCTGGCTCCTCCTGACACTGCTGACCTTTTCTTCCACATTCATAGCATTCTTCCACCATTCTCAAGTGAAGAAAGAGCATCACTAAAGATCAACACAGTGGAGTATGGTTTTAACTTCACAGGGCAGAAAATACGTGCATCTCCAAGTGATTCAATAAATTATTCCCCGCAGGGCAGCAAATTATGAACCTTCTCTTCCTGTAAGGCCTTTGCCACTACACTGGATATTAATGAAGACATATTCTTCAATTTAAAGGGAACTATATTTTTTTTTACATGTACCCATTAAATATTTCATCAAAGCTTTTCATCTTGCAGGCAAAAATAATAATGCAAGAAACCAAGAAGATAGTTTCAAGTAGAAATGACATTTTCATTAAACCAGAGTGGCACAATCTAGTGTCAGGCAGCAGAGCAAACACTACTGTTACCTAAAATGTTCTTCTTTATAACACCAGCAAAAAAAGTTTATTGGTCTTTGATTTCCAGTAAAATGCATGAATTTGCTTAAATCATGCAGGAACGACTTCTTTTCCAGAAGTTCTCATTTACCCATTGCTGAGTCTCTAGGTCATTTTAACAAGTCTCTTAGGCAAGGAGCAACCTTGTACAGTTCATAAATCAGTGAGATCCTGTTGAATGACAATGTTGGTTTTCTTTAGTGTAAACTGATGTTTCATTTTGAACTAGGATTTTTATAACCCTCATGAATTTTAATCAAACGGCCCCACTGAACTAAATATGAAGAGGATTTTCCTAAAAATGCAGAAAATTGAACTAATGGGAGAAATTCTATAAAGAATCTTCTGACTAAGTGGACCCTTGGGAAAAGGTAGCAGAGGATCACCTGCATGGAACAGAGTCTGCAATTAATGTACTTGCAAAATAAACCTTGGGCTGGATCTGAAAATGTGCAAGTGCATGAGTGGAGTACTAGGGAAGAGGAAGGAAATGAAAAAGAGGGGGTACTGCAGCAAAACTGCTTAAGGAAATCCTGCATTTCTGGCATTCGACCAAATATTCCTGCCTTAGCATTATAGTAACAACCACAGAGGAAGAGGAGAAAGAATTTGTTCATGGTTGGGAGGGCAAAGTACAGCCCTCTGGCCATGTGTGTTGTGTTTGGTTCTCCAGGCCATGTGAAACCATTTTTCTGTTTAGGTAGGCTTGCAACCTTTCTCATAAGAAATACGCACATATATGAAAATTAATTGAACGAATAAAAGGGGAAAAAAACCTGAAATAGAGACAATCTCAAGCTGCCTGTTGTTCCCATTCTCCCACACAGGAGGCCTCAAAACCCCGCTGCTTCTCTTATGAAACCAATCAACTTTCCCTGAGAAGCTATTTCTTTAAATGTGATATTGAAATGGCTCCGACTTGCCATAAGGTGATTCCCATTTAAGATGCCACACCATACAACTATGTATAATCTGACCTAATCTCATCAGACAGCACGACATCATCATTGCCGAGCTTTTACTAATTAAACCCCCCTAAAACGAGATCACTTAAGCGTATGTTTTAATTCTTTCGGCGAAGTTTTATACCACACAGATCCTAGATGAGACATTCTGACAATGTTCACACTAAACCAGCTCCGTTCTTTTATTGCACTGATAATTCTTCCTGCTCCCCTGCCACAAGTTATGAGGGTCATAAATTAAAAATAGTTGTACAAGTTCCTCTCCATAATAAAAATAAGATATTTTTTGTGGGTTAGCTGGGGAATAAAAGAGGATGACTGGAGAAGGCCACACTGCACATTCTGAAAAGAAGTGTTAACACAAATGGGGTTTTATTTTAGTAAATTCCATAGTAGTAAAATTAAATTTCATGTTGGTATATAGGACTATGCTGTGGGTAAAAAAAAATACAAGAAAAATTCTCCAGCTGGGGTAAAACAAAGATTCCAAACTAAAGCTCTTTTGGGCAATGCTACCACACTCCAGCTAAGAATCTGTCCCTATCGCCGATTAATAAACAGGTTAAAAGCATGAGTATTGTAAAAAGCCATCTTGTAGAACCACCCAAGGGAGAGAAGCTTGTCCCAGTCAGACTGTATCTCTGCAAACATTTATGCCAGGGAATAACCATGCACATGAATGGTCTTATTGTTTTCCAGTTGACTGGCCAGGGTTGGGGCCTGTTCCTGGCTGTACAGGAGAGGAGAATGTTGGCAACCAGCACAACCGAGGTACTTGGCAGAGTGAAGGATTGGTGCTTAGAGAGGAGGGGCAGATTGCTTTTGTTGGTCCAAACTCTTGCTACACCGAGCTAACTAAAATTAAGATAAACATCTATTTAAAAATAACATAAATTATTTTTAGTAATTTAAAAATCATCAATCAACAAGAAACAAACAAATTTTAAAAAACCCAACAAAATCAAGGGAAATATTTTCAAAATTACACTTAAAAGGTCTATATTTAGAAGGGGGATTATTTGCATGTTATGCTGATCCAGCTCATGCTGATACCCAGAACCAGTGATGAGAAGCTTTGGTCTCAGGTTCCGTAGGAAAGGGCTCAGTGCTGCCCTTTCTGTTGGCAGCCAACACCACCATTATCTGTGTGCAGTACACAGGTCCAGACCTGCAGCATTCTCTTGCAAAAGACCACAGATCTTTCCTGGTTACAGTAAAAATGCAGGCAGAAATCCTGACCTGAAGTGAGAATGCTGCAGGCACACATCTCCCTGCAGCAGGGCTCAAAGAGCTGGCATGAGTCCAATTTTGGTTTTCTGGGAAAGAAAGTAATCATTGAGGAGCAGAATCCATTCGAATGAAGAAGTGGTTAAGAAACCCTGCGTGACCTACTTGTGAACTTCTCCTGATGCATCTCAAAGTGAGTTAACAAAGAACAAATGAAATAATCTCAGGGAACAGTGACTGACAACTACTTCTACAGCCCTTGGATGCAAAGAAGTCAGGAATTCATGAGCTGCACGTGTACTCATGAATGTGTGTGCATACAGCTGTGCACACTGGATTTCAGCCAGCCTGCAAGGAGTTAATCAGCCCACGTTCACTTAGCAGTCCTGCACACCTTCATTTATAAGCTACCCACCATGCTGATATCTTGTTCATGGACAGGGAAAACTGCCCTTCAGAGGGGAGGCCAAACAGCACACTTGGGTAAGGCTGTGATCACTCTGGAACAGAAGCCTCCTCTGCAGCAAGATGCAGCTCTTGTTTGGCAACTCTGTCAAAAATCTCCTTCACATCAGAGCCTGCCAGCAAGAACTTGATTTAGCTCAGTTCCTTTGGGGTTGGTGGGATCTTTGTTTTGAAGCAGGGATCTAAAGGGCTTCTGCTCCAAGCTGTGGGTTCAGGGTGTCAGAAAGTATTTCGGTGGAGCAGATGACCTGATTCAACAGCTCTGGATACAGATTGCCCTGTGACCTGTTATTCTTCTGCCTGGACATTTTACCTTGCTTTCAGTCTCCTGTTTACTGGGAATATGAGTGCTCTGGGACAGTACTCTGGTCATTACTCTGCATGTACAGAGTAGTGAACCTCCTGCCACCTGGGCCATGCAGGTTGACACAGCTGTGAGTGTGTCCCCTGTAGCTGAAAGTGACAATGCTGTAGATGAATGTAGAGGGATTTGCATGATAAACATATGCCCCAAATTTAGCGTGAACTACACTGTGTTGCTGCAACACCCAACTTTGTGAGGTCTTTCCCTGGCCTTTCCTCCTCCCAGCAGGAAGAAGTGGTTTTACGTCACTTTTATGGTGTATTTACCAAGACAGTTGTGTGTTTGGCTAGCCTGGGGTTTGAGCAGCCCAAGGGCTACACTGCCTGCCAAAAGGGCTTGTTTCAATAGCTCAAAGTACAGCAGTGCAACAGCTTGTCCTCCCCATGGACACATGCTCTGACTGGGATTTAAAGATGACAGTGTAGCACCAGGATATGCTGCCCACACACCCTTTTTTGGAGGCGTGAGGAGTGAGGAGAGAGGAGAAGACTTCGCTTATTATCTTTTTTATTCCTTTTAGATCACTGGAATAAAGAGGCTGCAATGCAGCATTCAGCCAGGCCCAGGGTATTGGGCCAAACTGTATCTCCAGTCAGGTCAGAAGACACGTGGTGGGAACAGGGACTTTTTTTCTTCCTATAAACGCTGAGCTACTGACTGACTGCTCAAATAAATACACATAGATAAATGCATGGTAAAACTGGGCTTAAAGAGAGACTAAAGCAAACACTAACCTTTTTATAGCAACTTATAACAAAGATTTGCCTAGATGGCAGGCTTGTATAAAGAAGTAAATTATCCTACTTCCTTTGAGGAGTATAGAGATGCTCTACAGATCGGCACATAGAGCAGCCTCTCCAGTAAACAGATGTAGTTCAGAAAGAAGTGAATATTATTTATAAAAACTTAAGCTATAGGTCAATTAAATCAATAATAAAACATCATTCAATGACAGGATGAGCTGGCAAAATAGGGTAGAAGCCCATTTTTATTTATAAAGGATTTCTATTACTTCATGGCAGCACTCAATACAAAAGCCTTCAAAGCACTGTGCAAGAGGCAGCTGCTCCCTCCGTCCTCCTGCCTGGTGTCTGAAGGACTTGGCATGCTGCAAGGGTGTGGTGCTCTGCTCCAAGCAGAGACCAAGAGCACTCCAATAAAACACACATGCTGCAGCTCAGCCAGCTTTGAAGACTTTGAAGATAATGATACCCTGAAATCACCCTGGGGAATGACGTATCTGCCAAGAAAGAAGTCAAATGTTGATTAAAGAAGGCAATAATACTATTAATTAAATAATAACAAAGTCCTACTGCTCTTCAGAAAGAGGAGGAAAAGGAAGAAAAGCTATTTTCCTTCTCTCCTTACAGTCCTGCTGCAGTTCATTTTGTCCTTCCTGGCTCCTCAGCCTTTGCAGCAAAGGTATAAACCAGGATTAAGCCCAGGAAGTAATGTGGCTAAAGGGACGCCCCCTGCAAGTGGTGTGCTGGACCTGTGGTTTCCATGCCATCAGACTTTATTAAGATTACATCCTGAGCCAAAATTCCGGAATACACACCACTCAAGACAGCAAGAAATGTTCTTGCAGGTGACTGAGAAACAATACTCAAACCCAAATGTACAGTGTACAAAAGCAAAGCTGTCCTTCCAGCTGGAATATGAGCCTGTAGAAACATCACTATGAACTTGGTGTCTTCCTATAGTCTTCCCTTAGCAGCCTGTGTCAGCTGGAGCCAGAGAACCAGAGCTGCTCTTTGCAGCTCCACTGACATCTGCAGGAGCTGGGGCTCTCTTGAGAAAGCTTTACCATGATACTCAATGCTCTTCACAATGGGAGAAAAAGTTGTCAACGCTTGCTGCACTTACTGTTTTTCAGAATTTTCTAGTTACCTGCAAATGAAAAGAACTCCTAAAATGGCATGTCCTTTCACAGCACCCATTTCAGGCTCTTATGCCTTGGTTAGATGGTCAAGATTAACTCAGTCTTGCCAACTGCATTTAGGTACTGCCCTGCAAGAGGACAAGGAGTGTATCAGGAGATGGATGCCAACCTGCAGGCTGGTGGAGAGTGAGAGAGACTGGTGCTGAGGCTGACTTGGGTGGCTGGAGAGGCTGTGCTGGACTCAGGCTGGAGAAGCGGCTGGTGGTGGGACTCGCATGGGAAAAGAGACTGGTATTGGGTCCGGTCCCAGTGCCTAGCAGAGGTAGCATCTCCATTCCCATGGCATCAAGCTTGCATGTTGGACCTTCCCAGGTCAAGGATGGCTGCACCCCGGTCAGAGAGGTGCCAGGGGCTCTGCTGGCATTCACTGAGCCCCTCTGAGAGCCTCAAGCAAGGGATGCTGAACCAGGGCATGGCACTGGCACACGATTCCTGCAGAAGCTGTGGATGCCCCATCCCTGGAGGTGTTCAAGACCAGGCTGGATACGCCTTTGAGCAACCAGGTCTGGTGGCTGGCATCCCTGCCCATGGTGGCACGGTAGATGACCTTTAAGGTACGTGACCTTTAAGGCCCCTTNCCACCTGAGCGCCCCGGCGCCGGTGAGGCGGCGGTCGGGCCGGGGAGCGCCGCGCAGCCCGGGGAAAATGGAGATCTCCTTCCCCCGGTGCGTTTAGGAATGCAGCTGGGAGCCCGGGAGGTGGGTGAGGGGAAGGCGAGAGCCTGGCGTGTGCCGCTGAATCTTCCTTCCTTCAGCCAGGGAGAGGAAAATGGGATGTTGTGGGAGAGGCAGGCGGAGAGGCCGCAGGGACAGGCTGCCCGCAGCCGGGCTGTAGCAGCGACAACAAACAGGTGTGGCCGGGAGAGTGCCCGGTGAGTGCCACACGCAGGGCACAGCTGCCGCCCCTCCGCCTGCCGAGCGCCGAAAGCCCCGGTGGGAATCGCAGCCCGTGTTTCCTGTCCTGGGGTAGCAGAGCGGTTCGGTGTTTGGACCAGCCGTGCAGCGGGGGAGGAAGGAAGGAAGGATTTGTGGGCTCCCAACTCACATCGGTGTGGAAGTGGGATGAGCAATAGGGAGGTTGGTCTCCTCCCTCCCAGCTCTGGTGTAAGCGCTCCTGGGAATGCACTGCGAAAGGTTAGAGGAGCCACGTTGTGTCACCTCAGCTGATGTGCTGGTCCACATCTTTGATGATGGGGGAGGCTCAAGCTATGTAGCACTGTGGTAGTGATGAGGAAATGTTCTGGAAAAGAGATCTTTGTTGTTTTCTCTTTTTTCCCCTCCACCATATTTCATTTCATTGATTAGATTCAGCTGGATGCTTCAATTTTTAAACAGTCCTTTCTTCAGATCCTTAGTCTTACTTTGCCATGGAAATATTTCCAGGGCTGCAGAGCTCCTACACATGGCACATGGGCAGCAGGTCCTGGCAGACACTTCACAACTGCTTGTTGTCACCAGAGGTTTAAGATAGCAACACAAGTGCATGAGGCAGCGTTGGGTCCCATGGTAGAGGGAAATTTGGCAACAGCGGCTACACACTCTTGTACTTGCACACTTCATTAATAGCTCACTGTGTATTGTCGGGTTTTTTTTGTGTTTAGGATGTATAAAGGTTAAGTGCCAAGCGCCAAAATGAGCGTGACTTCGTGGTTCTTGGTGAGCAGCGCTGGCATTCGCCATCGGCTCCCTCGGGAGATGATATTTGTTGGCAGAGATGACTGTGAACTGATGCTCCAGGTAACATGGCTTTTTTTATTTTCTAATTATTTCTTCTGAAGATGCAGTATGTGTGTATGTAATGCTGGGGATCTGTAGAGATGTTTGATGCTTTCTTCAAGTGACACCTTTTAAAAGGAACGTCCTCTTTTTATCTTGTGTCTGTGTTTCCCTTGAAGACTTCATGTTTGTGACAGCGTGAGTGAGGTTTTCGAATTGCCATGTCATCAGATGGAGAGGATCCATAGTGGTGGGAGATTAATCAAATAGATTAACTGTCTTGATGCTACTAGAAGCAATAAACAAAGACATACCATTCTGTCCTGCTCTGCGATTATGCTGCTGGGTTTTTTAGCTTTTAATACGTGTGCTGTTTACATGTGATTTGAATGGAGGCAGGGTTTTTTGTTTACCTGCTTTTCCCTTTAAGTTTGATTAAATTATTTATGCTGGTAGTTCTCACCTAGGTGTTTTTATCATGGTAGAAAATACTTATTCAGATGTTTAATACTTAAACAGATGTTTAGCAGAAGAAATCTGTTTTGGTGGGCTGAGCAGGCTGGTGACCTCTTCCCAAAGTAATTGTGTTACTTGGGCAAACTTTCGGCTTCTGTTGGTACTTTCCATACCAGCATGTGTCTCTGCTGGACCTAATCCAGCATGTCTGAAGTGTTGACTGTGGTCTGGTGTTTGACAGCATAATGTAGTAGATGTCATTCCAGATGAATGGAGCTGGAATCTTGCAAAGAGCTTTTGACAGGAGCAGTTTAGCTCAGGAATTTGTAGAAGCTCAGAATTAAATTAGTGATTCTGCTAGACCCATGCCATGAGTACTTAAGTGCACCTGTCCATCCCCCTTTTGACCCTTGGTGAAGGTGGCAAACGTTCCTGTTGGTGGCAAAATTAGGAAGCTGCCTGCACAGTGGAGACTCCCTCCTCATAATTTCCACTGCTGGCCTGATCACAGGTATGTCCTCAAGGCTGTGCTGGTGATCTGCTGAGGGGGTTGCATTTGTAGTTGCTGCACGGATTTTGTATGATATGTTAGTCGAAGGTCTATTTAGAGAGGTAGAAGTTCTTGTATGAGGTGTACTTGAAGGGCCAGGTGCTGTTTAGCTGTAATAAAATGTCAGTGTCCACAAGAGGAGAGCTTGCAGTGTTTGTCCTGCTCTGCCTGCTGGCAGTGAGTGGCACGGCTGTGCTGCCGTGGTAGAGTCGGGAGCTCCCGTTCCACAGCAGATCGTTTGTTTGGGTTCTCCCATGAATCAGACTATCTCTTAGTTCATGTTTCTACATGTCTGGCTGCTGAGGCATGTAAAGGTGAGACATTAAAAATATCCTGATCTTTGCTGTGTGTCTGCATTTGGCTGCTCAGGAACCTGATTGCCACCTTCTCTCATGACTTGGAGAGAGAAAACACACAGTAGCCCTGGTTTCCAGAAATGGTCTGAAGGTTGTGAAGGAACTTGAGAGTTGGTTTTTTCTTTTCTTATTGTCAGCTTTCAGTACTCTGACAGTCATGTCTCAAGCTGTGCACTCTAAAATAAAAGTACCCAAATACCAGTGATGCTTAAAATACACAGCTTGTTTCTCTGGTTGCTTATGGGGTTAACTGGATGTTGTGGATTGTGAGCCACTCCATACCCACCAGAGTATTTCATGCTTCTTTGCAAGTCTGAGCTGGCTTGTCAGTGTTGCTTGTGGAGTACCCAACCTTGTGAAGCTCTTCATTTGCCATGCACTTTTCTGCAAGGTAAACGAATTAACATTCCTGGAGGAGCCAGGAATATCTGTGAAATGGTTGTATCTGGGGACTCATAGGTGGTGGGTGATATTAAAAGAGGTGTTTCTATGATTTCACCAGAGTGAAGGCTCTGGATTGTCTATAAAAGCCAGCAGCTTGTGTTCATGGAATGAGCTACATGTGACCCTTTATAAACATACTGGTCTACTATCTCCAATAATAAAGCTTTTTCTAGGCTCACATGTAAGGTCTTGTTTTGAACAACACAGCACATTCTTTTCCTAGCCATTTGCTTATAAAGATGTTTTCCAGAGCTACCTGGGGCACAAAATGAGATGTTTGTAGTAAGAATGAGTGCAGAAGAGAAACTGTGAATAGAGAGACTTGATATCCAAGCAGAATTGTATGTGAGCAGATGGAGGATGAGATCTAAAAATAGATTTTTTCCCTACTGTGACTGTCCATGTCACAAAATCGTTGTGCAGACTGGCACAATCATTTGTCTTGGGGGGACCTTAAGAAGCAGGGCAGTTATCAGAGCAGATGGACAGAGCTCTTGTGGCAGTTGTTTGCACCTTGTAGTATTTTTGAAATACTGAAACTGTATATTCACTGCATGGTTATTTTCCATATATATTTCAAGATACTGGCATTTAGTCCTTTAAAGTGCACAGCTGGGAACAGACTGGCAGTGATTGGGTGACTTGGTCAGTGTTTTTTCATCTCTAAGGCTGTTACTGGTTATTGATTTCATCGTGATATGGTTTGTGGATCCCTGTTGAGATCACGTGTAACACGGTGCTCAAACATACAACACGGAGATAATCCTTGTCCTGGAGATCTGCAGTCTTGGCTTCCTCATTTTACTGTTTTAGAAGTGTCTTGTTTATTGATATTTTCTTGGAATGTGCTATCTCAAGGTATCAGATCTCTAAACAGCAAAAATGGATGGATTTGTCCCCAAACAATTAAGCTCTAGTTTTGTCTGGTTTTCTTATTTCATAATACAAGTAGTGGATTTGCTTTCTGATTAACAAAGAGGTGAAGAAACCCAGAGTCTTTAATCTTAAAATTGAGTAGGTCTGATAGTGGGGAAACATAATCTACCTTGATATCTTCTATACCTACAAAGAGGATTAGAAATATTTTAAATGTTTTTGCAGCCCTCTAAAGCTTCTAGTACAAGTAAATGCGAGATTTACATTGGGTTTGAATGTTAATGCATGGGTGAAAATGCCATGAAGTGTAGCTGTAGCTTGGCATGCAGTGTTGCTACCAGAGCCAAGGGCTCAATTCTGTCCTTCTTCTAAGAAGAGTGCTTGGTTTCTTCAACAGCCTTGCTGGTTCCTTCAGGTAACGGGAGTGTGGAAATCTGGACCTTCACTAACTTGCACTGGTGTGGGTTTTTAATGTGAAACTTGGGGGCGGTAGGAAGTGATGTTCTGAAAAGATCTACTCTTTTTTTTTTAAATCAAAAATAAAATAATTTTGGGACCATCTTGAAGAAGACAATTTTTCTCTCCCCCCAGCATCCTTCTTGGGAAATGTAGCTGCCATTTTTATCAGCTTTGATCACGTGCTTAGTGTTATGGATACTCAGGGGACAAACATTTTGCAAACTCAAAAATTTCACTTAACTATTAAAACACTCCCCTCTGCTCCTAAACAAAGCATTTTTTTGCATTTTTGCTAAATGTAAGTATTTAACAGAATGGAAAGCAGTGTCACAATTTCCCTGTTTTTGTTTGAGAGTGATGTTTACTGGTAAATTTGGGGAATAGAAATGCTTAACCAGTGCTCCCCTGAGTATTTCCTTCCCTTTAGAGTGAAGCTCTGGGCATGTGATTGTCCTACACCGGGTGAGTTTGTACACGAGTGTGAGTTACAGCAGGAGTAGGTGCAGGCAGCGTGGTGCTTTCTGTTCTGTGCCTTTATCTTGTATGCCTTTTGAGACAGCCTGACATTTCCTATCAGGAGACACTGTTTGCAATTGCTTATAACTCTGCTAAACTTCGTAGCTGTTTGGGATGAGAGTTTATTTTCCAGGCATCTGTTTCAGGCACTGTGTTCTGGATGCAATAATTTATCTCCCTTCTTTGGTCTTTGCTGTGAGTAACTCTGAGAAAAATGCTGTTTTCTTCAGGTCAATTATTTAAAAGTATATTTAGCCTGTTCTTTGAAGTTCTGGCATTGTAATCGAGCTGGGTCAGTGAAGCTTTTCAAGGGAATGACTAGGTTGGAGGTGGTGGTTTGTTGTTCTTTTTTTTTTCCTTAATCAATAATCTAAATGTGTTTGACCAAGTTCCAAACCTTTATTCAAAGCTGGAGTTTGAATGTGGTCAGCAGGGACTTATTTGATAGTATTGCCTTAAGTAATTTCATCTGGGAGTGAGGTTGGCAAGGGTTTGGAGTGGAGAAGTGTTACAGGTTGGGCAAAGAGGAGCTGGGTGCAGTTATTCACAAGGCTGGGGTGTAGATGTAACAGCAGCTGTACTAGATTAGATCAGGGTACACCTAACCTGGCATCCTGACTCAGTGGTCAAAGCAGCTGTCAAGGAAAGAGATAGGGCAAGGACAAGCCAGGAGTTTAATGAGACTTCCAAAATGCTTGTTCAGCCTCTTCACCTGTGTTTCAGGAAGCCACAGGTCAGATCTTTGCATCTAGTGGTTGCATTTCTACTCTATAGAACTTCACCAAGAGATGGAGATTTGGCCAAGTGAGGAAGTACAACCAGGATTCTGTTTGTGCAGAGTGAGATGAGGAGCAGCAGGACTGGGAGAGGGTGGTGCACATAGGGCAGAAGCCACTCCATGTGGGCAAAACGGGCATTACAGGATGTGGCTGCTGAGCAGCATCACCCTTAGGCCTGAGATAGGTCAAGACTTGCTATTATTCTGGTGTCAAGAGGGCTGTGAAAGCTCCTAGCCAAGCATCTGTCACTGGTCCAGATGGGACTTCACACACTGCTTATGATACCAATTAGTCAGTTCAAGTGGTGGGGCTTTGTGAGCTGAACATACAAGTTCGTTCTTCTGGTGAATCACATAAAGGTAACAATACTGCGTTTTCATCTTTTTAGCTTGCTTTGTTAGAAAGACAGGGAATTACAAGCATTCTAGGCACAGAAGGAGTATTCTTATGGCTGCTAAGTCAAGTGTTCATAACTGTAGAGCAGTTACAACACAGTAGTGTGAAGGCTGCTGAAGGCTGCCTGTGTAATCCTGCCTCTGCCCCTGTGTACATAGGCATGAAGATGCAATCTGTTATTGTGTCGTTCCCGGGTGTTTTTCCCGCAGGATCTGTTCTGTGTCTGGTATGCAGGGTGCACGGCGTGCTCCACAAATAACAGAGTGCAAAGATGAACTCTGCCTTTGTGTGACATCTGGTCAAATTAAGGTTTCGTTGACCTGATGTATCCTGCCTTCCCTGGGCCATACTTGATAATACCATGTCTATCCTATGTAGTTTAGTAAGTGCATACATAAACAAGTGCAAATAAGTGTGGTGTAGGTTGTCTACAGTGTTATGCTGGGAGGAAGCAGATGGTGAGAACTTAGTATATGATCTTTATATTATAAAAATAAAAAAGATTTTCACAAATTACAATTTTTTTCCCCCAAACAATTATATTCATAAAAACATTAGAAACCACAAAAAACCTATTTTTTCCTCTTATAAAGAAATCTCCATAACATTAACAAAAAAACTTCTCTCCCTAAATAAACTAAAAAAACCTATTTTATAAATAATAAACTAACTACAAATTTTAAATTCTATTTCTTTACATTTAACAATAAAAATTATAAAAAAATTATTCAAAAATTATTTTAATTTTTACAACTTTTTTCTTTTAATTACTATTAATAAAACTTTTCTTTAAACCCTTTAAAAATATTAAACCTACTTTACCTTTCTCCTAATTCTATCTTCCTATCTCACAACAAAGAAAAAAATACACTCATCATTAACCAAAACTAAACCCACCACACTCAATAATACATTAATCAGAAAAATTTCAAAATTAAAAAATTCCAAAATTAACAAACCAAAACCACTACACCTGGTCATTCTAGGTGGATTCACTACAGTGCAGAAATTGTATCCCTCCACTGCTCAGGTATTTCCAGCACAGGGAGCTCCCAGGAGAATCCCTGCGGAATCTCTGCTGGTTTTTGTGTCAGATCCTCCTTCCCCATGGCAGAGCAGGGTTGAAGTGGGAAGCTGTAGTCAGGACAGGGAGATGCCTCACTGGAGCTGTTTTACTGCAGTTATCCAGAGGGTGTGAACAAGCACCAAAGTTAGTCCCTGGGTGTTGGGAATTGCCAAGAGTAATTCATTAGGTGTTACAAAGGAAGTAAGTGTCTTACAGAAGGGAATGGATCTAGCCTTGGGAAGGTGCTGCTTTTTGACAGGTAGTGTTTCCAGGTGCTGCGACAGCAGCTGTGGGAGGAAGGATGCACATCCTGTATTTCCAGGCCTAGAGTTGTTTTTTTGGCTCTTCCTTGTCCCATTGTGTTCTGTTAATGTGCAGTTGATGGGAGAAGGTTAGGATGCCTAATGGCATATAGATGTAGGAGGCTGGAGGCACAGCAAGACTGGCAGACCTGAGGGGGAGTTGATTGCTGGAGGCAGGGTAGGGAGAGAGGTGATGGTGGCACTGAAGGCAGGTGGTTATTAGGGTTGAGAGAGTTTCATGCAGCTGGGAAGGTGCTGGAAGCATGGACTGCCAAGGGAGGATTTATCCCACGCTGGAGTGGGCAGAGAAAAAAGGGAGATGTATCTTCCTTGTATGAGATCCTGATCCAGGCAGTAGCAGCTCAGCTGCCCTATAAAAATTCAGGCTTGTGTCTCACCTAAAACAATGCTTTTCCATTCCTCCTGGGTGGCCATGTAAAACAAAGGGAAAGCCAGTGCATCTGTGGGCAGCATGCCCCTGCCTGCGGTCAGCATCTGACACTGGGTCACTTGAACCAGTTCACTTTGGGAATGGGAAACCAGCAAGCAAAAACCCATTTTACCCCAAAATAACGGGTTAAGTTTTTATGGGAACCGTGCCAGCCTCCAAATCCCTTTGCCAAGCTGTGGGGATTACAGTTTCATTTTCCTGGGGGATTTCTCTCTTTTGTTCAGTGCCTTATTTTTTGCTTGAATACTCAGGCCCTGGTTCAGCCACAGATCCGTAAAGCCCATGATTTTGGCTGCAGCAAAGCTGAAGGCAGGAGCCTCTGCAGCCTGAGAGCTGTAAAGCCAGTCCAGCCCCAGGATGAGGTGGCTACACTCGCTGAAGAGATTTGTCTGCTTAGGCAGAGTCATTAGAAGCTGGCAGCACCTGCCCTTGGGAACGATCAGGCTGCCACAGGAGTGACACACTTGAAATCAGCCTGGAGCAGTATGGAGCATTCACTGATATTCTGGAAAAGCACTGAAGGGGCCAATGCACACAACGCTGTGAAATGCTTTGTGGTGAAAGAGAAGGACCCAGTGTTCACATCTGTCATTAAATGTTATGCAGCTTCGTACTTTTGAGGAGCAAAATTCACATATCAGGCCAGAATGCAATGGATTTTTGTTGTTGTTGTTTTGTTTGGATTTATTTTTTTAATTTGGTTTTGTCTGTCTCCATTCTAAACTGGGACACCAGCAGAAGTTTGTATTTCCTTACTGGGACACTTGTGCAGAGCACAGTACTGGCAGAAATGTAACCTGTTCACTATGGAAAGTATTTGAGCAACTGTTTTATTGCATGCTGCCACCAGAACACTGCAGTTATTTTGTGCCAGAAGTGCACAGCAGACTGCAATGAGGAACAGGGAAACTGCTCGTGTTTGTTTATTTTATCTCCAATGCCACGATGCCTCGCGGCACTGGCAGGGCTGAGATCCAAATCTCAACCCCAGCCGGTAGGTTTTCACCCTTGGTAATTCTCCTGAGAANTGAGGGGGAGTTGATTGCTGGAGGCAGGGTAGGGAGAGAGGTGATGGTGGCACTGAAGGCAGGTGGTTATTAGGGTTGAGAGAGTTTCATGCAGCTGGGAAGGTGCTGGAAGCATGGACTGCCAAGGGAGGATTTATCCCACGCTGGAGTGGGCAGAGAAAAAAGGGAGATGTATCTTCCTTGTATGAGATCCTGATCCAGGCAGTAGCAGCTCAGCTGCCCTATAAAAATTCAGGCTTGTGTCTCACCTAAAACAATGCTTTTCCATTCCTCCTGGGTGGCCATGTAAAACAAAGGGAAAGCCAGTGCATCTGTGGGCAGCATGCCCCTGCCTGCGGTCAGCATCTGACACTGGGTCACTTGAACCAGTTCACTTTGGGAATGGGAAACCAGCAAGCAAAAACCCATTTTACCCCAAAATAACGGGTTAAGTTTTTATGGGAACCGTGCCAGCCTCCAAATCCCTTTGCCAAGCTGTGGGGATTACAGTTTCATTTTCCTGGGGGATTTCTCTCTTTTGTTCAGTGCCTTATTTTTTGCTTGAATACTCAGGCCCTGGTTCAGCCACAGATCCGTAAAGCCCATGATTTTGGCTGCAGCAAAGCTGAAGGCAGGAGCCTCTGCAGCCTGAGAGCTGTAAAGCCAGTCCAGCCCCAGGATGAGGTGGCTACACTCGCTGAAGAGATTTGTCTGCTTAGGCAGAGTCATTAGAAGCTGGCAGCACCTGCCCTTGGGAACGATCAGGCTGCCACAGGAGTGACACACTTGAAATCAGCCTGGAGCAGTATGGAGCATTCACTGATATTCTGGAAAAGCACTGAAGGGGCCAATGCACACAACGCTGTGAAATGCTTTGTGGTGAAAGAGAAGGACCCAGTGTTCACATCTGTCATTAAATGTTATGCAGCTTCGTACTTTTGAGGAGCAAAATTCACATATCAGGCCAGAATGCAATGGATTTTTGTTGTTGTTGTTTTGTTTGGATTTATTTTTTTAATTTGGTTTTGTCTGTCTCCATTCTAAACTGGGACACCAGCAGAAGTTTGTATTTCCTTACTGGGACACTTGTGCAGAGCACAGTACTGGCAGAAATGTAACCTGTTCACTATGGAAAGTATTTGAGCAACTGTTTTATTGCATGCTGCCACCAGAACACTGCAGTTATTTTGTGCCAGAAGTGCACAGCAGACTGCAATGAGGAACAGGGAAACTGCTCGTGTTTGTTTATTTTATCTCCAATGCCACGATGCCTCGCGGCACTGGCAGGGCTGAGATCCAAATCTCAACCCCAGCCGGTAGGTTTTCACCCTTGGTAATTCTCCTGAGAAAAAAGTAGCATCTGTATCTACACAGACAGCTGAGCTGCGTCTGCTCCCTGGCCCTGTGGGGAAGCTCAGGCTGTCTGGCTGTTTCCCCTCCTGCCTTCCTAAGCAGGTCTTTTTACCTTGTGGATTTTGCTTGGCATCTCTGCAGCTCATGCTTTCATCCTGAGTGCCCTGTTCTCTGGATCAGACCCTTCATCAAGCACAAAGCTGTCGGGTATGTGCAGCACACATAGCCACAGTGTGATTTGTGCCTCTGTGGAGATTCCTGCAAGCTTTTGAAGCTGATTTTGCTGATTTGATGATGTGTGCAGTTTTGAGAATCACAAGTGAGCTGCCTGGTTGCATGGCTGATTTGAAACTGGTGATCCAAGGTGTTGGTACCACTGTGGGACTGGCAGACCCACAGGTACCATTCCTGTATTTTATACTATCTGTTTAATGTGATTGTGGAAGAAAGAAGAGCTATATATAAAGTACCTTCATCCTCAGTTATATGCTGTGTGTGCATTTTGTCTACTAGGTATTTAAAACATGATGCATGGTAGATAGTATGACAGAAAAGCAGCACAACCTTATATTAGAAAGTGATTTGAATGTCTGGAAATTCCAGCCCTGGATGAGGGCTGAGTGTAGTAACAAATCAGTGGCCACGTTTTCCCTGCACAGAAGTGTAAATATTCTTAATCAGAAAAGCACACGTGTTTTCCTGAGAGTTGTTTTCATTTGATAAAAGGTCCGGTGTTGGGACATGGTGAGAATGCTATGTGCTTCCTTAATTTCCAGCCTCTCAGAGTGTAACCTTTTTTATTGCCTGAAGATCACCACTGCTTGAGAGGACACCTCCCTTCCTTCTTTTCCTCTTCTCAGCCTCTTCTGAGGTGCTCCAGCTCTGGTTTGGTTGTTTGAATCTCTTACCCATAGCTCACCCCATCCCAAGTGCTTTTCTGCTGAAACAGATTAACTGCAAGGATGTACTGGTTATTTTTTGCTTTTGACATCTGGATCTAGGTAATTGAGGTTTCTTACTAACACTTTATTTGAAATACTGTTGTTTCTTTTTATTTTGGACCCCTGTGTCTACTTGTGATGGATCAGTCTTGCCTTTGGTTGTGGAGGTCATGGCTGATCATTAAGCAAGACTCAGTCTTTGGTGCATGTGTGCATTTAGGCTAGAAGTTCTCTTACATTAGTGATTCAGTCAATTTAATTGCAGTTTTTCAATTTATAGATGCCTAAAATCTTTCCAGTGAAGTTGCAGATGGCTGGGAGCTCAGCACTCATGGGCAGCTCTGTAATGTGTTGACTCGGGCTTCTTAAATCACTTTCTGTGATTCAGCAGGTCACTCCTTAGAAACCACTGGCCTGCTGGGCTGAAGTGACTGTCCTTGGGCTCTCAGCTGTTACTAGCGTGGAAACTGGTTAGTCTCCTCATGGGAAGTGGGATTGAGGGAGCCTGCTCCTCTCTGAGGCAAAAGCACCATCAACTGCTGGGTTGCTGCTGTCACTGCACACAAGAGCAGTTTATGTTAAATGTGACTGATGTTGAAATAAACCACACCTCAGTTCTCAAGTAAGAGTGACCTTTGGCAAGTCTGCATCAAAATAAATAAGGTGTGATTTTAGTTAAGTTGAGTTTCCTTGGAGACAGGCCCCTAGGAACTCCTGCTGCCAGTTGCTGTGATGTTTGCTAGCTTAATGTAAACAAAACTAAGAAAATTCCTCTCTTCTCCACAAAAGCATGAAATTTCACAGAAGTGCAATCTGCATAACAGTTTGCCTTGTTCCTGATGTTCTCTTAAAGAGATGCTGAGAGGTTGTATGAAGACTGGGTCAGATTTTGCATGTTGTTTTGACTCCTTTTGCCGTGAGCTTTCTTGAACACAGCTGAAACTTCCTTGGAAGACAGGGTGGCATAAATTGGTTCCTTTGGTGACCTCTTCCTGCAGTTATGGAGGAGAATATCATGTTGCTGGAATACATGTCTGCTCTCCTGAGATGACCCTCATCTGATTGGGGACCCCTGAGAGGCTGAAGTCAGCTGTTGTAGAGCACTGCAGACCAAAGGCTGTGCTCGCTTACATCAGGGTCAGATGCAGGGCAAATGGAATTTTTTGGAGACAGCTGGTTCCCAGAAATAAACTTCTTTTTAAGTGACCTGTGATACATTTAAAATCAGATACCAGATCTGCCCCAATTTTTTGTCTGGGTTAACTTTTTGGGGTGGAAACCTTTCTGCCCTCGGAAGGGGGCTAAATGGTTTGTTCTGCCTTTAGAATCTGTTAATCTTTAAATGAGCCTCCATGATGTGCTGTAAAAAGCTAAAGCAAACACTGCTGCACCAGTTAATCGGCATTCCCTTGTATCTCTTGGGAACAGTGGCATCCACAATTCTGAGTAGCAGAGGGATCACAAGGAAGAACAGATCATGTCTGTGCTGTGCAGGCACGGTCCCCTGTGTATGGGTGTCTTTGACTCCAGTGCCATAAAGCACAGAACATAAATGCCCATGGGTAGGGAGAGAGGATGGTTATCCCCCTTTGACCTGTAGGTGAGGTGTGGGGAGCCCTCCAGGAGCCCCCATCCAGAGCAGTGCTCAAACAGCCAGATTGTTGTGGGGACACACTCTGGGCTCACATCCCTCCAAAGGGTGTGAGGGACCATGTGACAGATCAGGGACAACCCCAGCTTGTGTAGCATCAGCTGCTGTGATACCTGAGGTTGTGCCTGGAGACACTCCTGTCTTCAGGGCCCTGTGCTGAGGTTCAGGGCCCGGGCAATGTCCCTCCACTGCACACACCTGCCACAGCCACTTGGGCCATTGAAAATGGACTGAAGAGCTGCATCTGGTGTGGATAATAAGAGAGAGAAGCAGTAGCTCCACTGCAAATGCTTAAGACCTCTCTGCCTTGAGAACAGGGGCCAGACACCAAGCGTGGGGATGGCATGGGGGTGAGGGGTTTGTGTGTGCCCCTCCTGGGAGGGCTTTGCTGTGTGTTGCTTCTCATGTTTAGTGCTCAGCATAGCAGGAGGCACAGGTGAGGTGTCCCCAGCCATGTTGTCTCTGCCTGTCCCACCTCTGTTTGTGTCTTTGGGGGGGTGATTGCTGTCTGAGCAGCATCAGTTGGGCAGCAAAGCATGAAGTGCTTCCTTGTAAGTCCAGCAGCATGTGGATAAGTGTATTAGTGAGGGAGCTGGAGGCATGGGCAGCCTGTCCTCTCTGCCTCTGCTTGGGGTGACATGTCATGAGTAGTGTGAGGGATGTTGCAAGGTGGAAGGGTAAATCTTCTGGCCAGGAATGTGCTTGCTTCATGTTGGTACTTCAGGTTACTCTGGAGGATGCTCTGCAGGGGAAGGAGATGCCATTTCTCAGGTGTTGTGGTATTTCCCATGTGCTTGACATTGGCAGGGCCAGAAGAAATTCCTTCAAATAGTAGTACTTTGTGTGAAAAGAGCCTCATTTGTTTCACTAAGGAATTCCCTGAAACAATCTTTGCCTCTGCATGCTTGCGAGAAGCCAGATAATGGCTTGCTGAGAGCAGTGCTGTGGAAACCAGTGTGTCTATACTTGGCAAAAGGGAAGGACTTTCAGCAGGAACTTGTTGGTTGGTGCCCAGGCAGATGATTAGCTGACTTGGAGCCTGGCTGGTGTCCCTGCTCTGGTAGCATGCCCTGCCCTCCCCTGGCCTGAGGTACCAGGGAGGTCTCTGTGCTGCATGTACGTGCTGCTGGTGTGACTGCTTCCAGTGTCTGCCTGGGGTCAACTGCAGCAAAGATTCAAGTTACTAGAGGCAGCAGGTCTAAAAACAGACAGTCTGGTGTCTTCATAGCTGTAACACACCATGTTTCAAAATTATTCATAGATCTTGTTCTAGCACTTTTTCAGAAGTCTGACATGATGCCTGCTCAAGTGTCACACTCTGTTTTGAAGATAAGGTGCATTACTTGTTCATTGTGACAAAGCTAGTGGCACCAGATCACTGGTCAAGTTCAGTGGTTCTCAAACCCAGCTTACAATTTAAGTTTTCCTGGAGTTGCTTTCTTTCTCATTCCAGGTTTACTAAGCTCTCTCTGACTTGGAACACATCCTAAAATTTAAATCAATTCCAGGACATAATCCTGGGAACAGTATATATTTTTGGGAACAAGTTTGGTTTGTAACTCAAGAAAATTTTTTTTTTCTCTTTGAAAAATAGGAAGAAATGATCTCAAGTAGGAGCATCCGTAGTGTTGAGGCCATTGGCCTCAGCAATTGAAAAATGGAGATCTTCTAACTCATGCTCTCTCAGATCCTCGCCCCCAGGCTTTCAGTGCGGCTGATTTTGTTCAGTGTGTATTGATATAATTTATTGAAATTGTGGCATAGTCTTGACAACCTTCAGCGATTTTTTAAAAACTTTTTCTTTTCCGTTCTCCATGAAAATAGCGTATTGTCTTCAAACTCTGCAAACAGCCGTGGAAGCATTTACTGCTTATCCTTCCATTATTTACAGTAGTAAGCAGTATTTAACCCTTCCTGCTTTCTCCCTTTGTCCCCCTAGCCCACAGCCAGCCAGTTTAATGTCTCAGTGTTGCTCTGATTAACAGTGTCTCTTATGCCTGACCGGTCTCACGCTCACTGTGCTTCCATTGCCAGTCCCGCAGTGTGGATAAACAGCACGCTGTAATCAACTATGACAAGGAGAAGGATGAGCACTGGGTGAAGGATCTTGGGAGCTTAAACGGGGTGAGTACCAAACCTCCCAGCTGGCAGGGGTGGCCTGGTGCTCTGCTGAGTCTGCAAGTGCTGGTGTGCTCGCTGAATCCTGCTCTCAGACCCTTTTGGGTCACTGCAGCTGCTGGCATGAGTTAAGCCAAACATGCATAATGATTCGCAAGGCCCGAGGTGGAGGTCGTGTAGCATCTCATCTTGGGAGGGGAAAGCTTTGGTGAATATTGTTATTGCTTTTTTCTCTACTGGTGTCCTTGCAGAATGCTTCAGGGCTCACAAAATCACGAAGCCTCTTGCAAAAGGGGAGAAAATAAATTCAGTTTCATGTTGGGGATGTTAACTTTAAACTGGTGGAGATTCTGGAGCAGCTGTTCAGCATGAGCAGGGTGACCTTTTGGTGGTTCGATTGTCAGTGTATGGAGTGATTTATGGGGTGATGAGACATTTAATTTCGTTGGGGAGAAACTACTTTGAACCACCTCTTTTTGTTTTTAAATAAAAAATTGCTCTTTTGCCTGCCTTGAGCCTGGTTTGCATGAAGACCGAGGAATAATGTGAGCACAGAAGAAGGCACTGAGCCTGACTGAATCTTAACCCTTGCTCTGGTTCAACTTATGCAGTGGTGTTATACACCTGAATTCCATGATATTTAAATACACCATTGTTGGTAAAAATGTCCTAATGTCATAGCATGCCTTTTTTTTTGGCAGTTTCTTTGTACTAGTGTAGCTATTCCTCTGCTGGAGCAGGCCTAAGCTAGATAGATTCACATAATTGTCTTCCCAGTGGGAGTTTCACTGCAGCCATTGTTTTGGACTTAGAAGCCCTGCACCATCACAACCACAAAACCATAAGACAAGCCCAGAAACTTGTACAAAAACAGTGGCTAAAGCAGCCCTCAACCATTCTGCCTCTTCTGGCATCTGAACACAGCAAGAATGAGTGCTAATCCTTCTCAGCCTAATAGCTGAAGGCACGGAGCCCTGCTGAAATGGGAATATTTCCAGTAACTGGTCTGGACTCTAGCTGAATCCCTGGTTCAAAAGCTATGGTATTTAACTCGTGGTGGCAAAATAGCAGCTGAAGATTCCGCTTGCAAGGGAGGGTAGACTTGTACCTCTAATTATTTTCTCTCTTCACATGCTAAAGCATATGAATTTACAACATTTTAATATTAGACTTATGCTTAGAGAGGCAGTGGAGTAAAAGGGAGTTACAGCAGTGCCTGTCATCTGCAGCTGATCAAACGCTTCTGTTGAAAAAGACTGTTGTGGCCAAACCAAATTTTGCATGCAAGACACATATCTTTATTTGAAAATTGTCACAAAAACTTGTTTTCCCTTCTGAAACTAAAGAAATCACTTTTGAGGACCTTGATTTTAAATCCATTTTCAAAATTTCCTTTTATTTTGTGCTTGAGTAGTCAGCAATGCATTATATGGCTTTTCTGGATAATCTGGTTCATATTAATTGTCAAAGTGTTTTATATTGTTTTTATTATAATGTTCACCTAATTCTGCAGTCTCTATTCAGAGGTTTTGTTTTTAAGGATAGCATTTCTACCCAGATTAAGCATTTTACTGAAGTTACTTTATCTCAAGTAAACATGGACAAATAGGTAACTATCAAAATGGGTTCTTGCAGACTTTTTTGAAGAAAATTCAGCAAACAATTATTCCTGTTCCATATGTGGCTGTTGTGGGTTTTTTAAATATTAAAAACTTTAATGCAAATTGGGATTCTGTGCCTTTTAACTAGCTTCACTGTTTTTATTCTGAAATTACAGGCCTGTTTCCCAGCTCTGCTGTAAATTGCCAGGAAACTGGGGGCTGTTGTCTGCTGAGATTCTAGTTTCCTGCTCTAGCATTTATTTTTCCTCTGTGGTTAATACTAGGTCTTATCATGCATGTTTGGCTTGGCTGAGGTGAGAAGGCAGAAGGAAAAGACTGTGCTGCAGTCATGAAAACATGCAAATTCATTTTCTAGCATAATTTTGTTTCCTCAGCTGCATTTGCATTAATGGCACAAAGCCCCAGCAGCAGGTTCCTGCTCTGAGAGGCTGGGTGAATCCCACCTTGCCAACTGGGATAACTCCTGGTGTGTGACTGCTTCAAATCTAGCTGTGGGAGTGGCTAATCCCCATCAGCACTCCAGGACTTCTTCAGCCCCTTCTTATTTTTATTTGGCCCAGGTCATTGCAAAAGTACATGGGTTTATTTGTGAAAGGTGTCTATGCATGCTTGATATGATCCTCGGTTGGTCTGGGAGAATTGTTTCATAGTGGGTCCCCTCAGGAAGCAGAGACATCAAAGACATTTATTGACAGCTGTGAAATACATGTCTTGCACCTTTAGAAGGATGTTAGTTTCTTTCAGCCTCAATTAACTGCCTAGGGCATGGGAAAAAGGAGTGTGTGAATTTTTAGCACAAGGGATTTTTGGTTATCTCGGACAGTGTGGCCTCAGGTGTCATGGTGATGCTGCTGCAAATTTTTTTCTCATTTCCCTGTGCATTTTCGTTTCCCCTTCCTCTGTGATAGGCTTTGCTTGTTAAATTGTCAGGCCTTGAGGCTGACACCAGTCTTGTTTGCCATCCAGCAGAAAGCTGATTCCTAGCTCAGTAATTAAGAGCATGAGTTGCAACCGTGTGCTGGTTGAGATGGGCGTAGGAGAGCCAAGAGCATTTGAAGCTCCTAACTTCAGGCACCTCATTTACCTCTTCAAGTCAGGGACTAAAATTGCATTTGCAGTTGGTGCAAAGGAAATCTCCCTAAAGGTCCCTTCACAGCACCTTGCTTTGAAGCGTAATTGGGGTGCTCTGACTTGCCCATGGGATCTACTTGCTGGTGTTGGTTTTTCCAGGGAACTTAGCTCCTAACTCCTGACTTGGTGCTGGCACACTCTGAGTATGTGCAGTGCCATCAGCAGATGGATGTGGGTGCCTTCCAGGAGCACCATCCGTCTGAGATCCATCACCCTGATACCCTCAGTCAAAACCCATTCCTGTGCTTCTCTCCTGCAGACGTTTGTCAACGATGTGAGGATTCCTGACCAGAAGTACATCACCCTGAAACTGAACGATGTCATTCGCTTCGGCTATGATATCCTTTCTGAAGAGGATTGGCACTCAGGCTTTGTTTGGGCTTTGTGCTGTTGGCTGCATGAAGAGGTACCAGGGCTAACTGTGTCCACTGAGTAAGGTGTTTGTTTTGCCTCTTGGAGCCTTTGGATGGCCCATGAGCTTGTGTTTCTGCACCATGAGCCTGATTCAGAGCACATTAATCATGATGCCTGCTTTTTCATTGGACTTTGGATCAGGCCCTGCACTGGCAGTACTGACTGTGGAAGTGTCTCTTCAGTCTCCTCCTAAGCAAGGGTTTTTATTTGGGGAGCGACTATAGCTGGTACCAGCTGGGAGCAAACATAGTTCATATATTTTTATATGAACTAACATCTTCCTGTCTTTTTTTTTTTTATTCAATTTGCCTTGTTTTATTAGTCATTTCACCCAGATGCTTTCTTTCAGGCAATTTTCAGGCCTTTGGCCTTCCACATTTAGCTGTGGAGCTTGTGGCCAGACCCTTGACTCTGTATTGATTAAAGTTTGCCTGTGCAAATTGGTTCTGCCACAAAATGCAAGAGTAAATCTCTCTTTAGCAATAGCACATTTCACCTCTAGCAAGGGAAGCTAGGTTGCAGTTACTGCTTTATTTTCACAAATCCTGCTGGTGTCTGCTAAAACACCTTGGCTTTCATCCCTTTCCTTTTTTATCCTGATGTGACAGTATGACTGGCTATAAGCATAGATGCTGACATGCCTTTCTGAGCCTGAAAAGCAATTGTGATAAGTAGAGGCTCCTATTGCTGTCTTTTCATGTGATCTAATACTTTTTTCACTTTTTTTCAGTTGCTTCTATCTGCCAAACTTTGCCCACTCAAGCTGAATTTAGAAGTAGCAAGTGTCTTCTCTGTTTGGTTGTTTTTTTTTTTTTTTCTTTTCTGGGGAGATGTCAAGTAAAACAGTCCAGACATTTCTGAGAATAGAGGCAGAGACTAAGTTTTACCATTTGGTGAGGGAAAATGTTTAGCTGGAAAACTCTTGTGCGTCCTTGACCCCCAGGCCGCATTCTTCCGCCTTTTTCTGTCTCCGTGATAATCCATTTGGGCTTGGCCATGCTTTAGCCCTTGAAATACTCCAAACTTTTAGCCTTACTGGTCTTCCAGGGATCTGGTACTTCAGCTCTCAACAGTGGCAGTGCAGGAGCACTCACTGTTGCAACCAGGATTGTTTAAATCTATGTGTGTCCCATCCTGGGTCTGCAGGAAAAGAGGGTTTTCTGGGCCATGGATCAGAATTTGAGTCTTGGTCACTGTCATTTGGGACCTTGTCATTAAAGGTGGTGTCTTGCTGCCCATATGATGAAATCTGTTACAGTCCCGTAGGCAACCTCAGTTGAAGCTTTTCTTGACTTTGCAAGTGTTTTTTTTTTTTTTTCTTTTTTTATGTAGCTGCTTGTGGATGTTCTGGTCTCTTGGTGTGTGAGGAAATGCACAGAAGATTTGCTATGAGCTCCAGTGTTGGAACGGCAAAAATCAGTGCCTGGAGCATGGTTGGATTTTAATGGCTGCAATACCAGTTTAAACTTTTTACAGAAAGCAATTCTCAGCAATGAGCAGATGAGTTGAAGTATTTAGTCCTGTAGCCCTTTCATGGATACTCAAGTGAAATGAATGATTATACTGACGAGTTGTAGAATTTATTGCCCTCAACAGGGGAATTTTAAAGAATGTAGGTTTTAGAGTAATCTTTGTAAGATGTACTATACCTGTGGCAGCTATAAGGTCTTTCTCTGCTTTGCTGTTTCGGTGCCACTCTGTTTAGCAGAGCTTGCTGTGCACACTGCAGTCAGCTTGGTGTGGATGGCAGCATCTCCTGAGGTCTCAGAGTCAGCTGTGTCCCAGTGCATGAGAGCATTTCTCTTTTCCATTTACAGTTTCACTTACAGCCTGTGCAGTTTCCCTGCTAGGCCAGTATCACTTGGTTTATTTTTAGTCTAACATTTTCTGTCTTTCCTTTTTCCTCCTCTTTGCTTTCTGCTGTGCTGATTGGGTTGTTCATGATGACATTCCAGATGCCAGCTTTTTTTTTTTTTTTTAATACAGCACTGAGGATTATTGCCTGGGCTCAACCATGTGAATGCCTCCCTTCCTAAGAGGTCACAGCAGCTCATGACCTGATTTACTTTTCATCTAGAAAACTGCAGTGACTGAAAGGCCTTGCCAGGGCAAGAGAGCACCATAGTCCCAAGCATTTGAGCAAGGAGCTGAACTCTACTGCTGCCTTGTCCAGCATGTGAGACTGGCCCATTTTGGCCAGGATACTGAGTGGTCTGCCTGAAGCTGCCAGCCAGGTGCAGAGTGATCAGGGTGTGAGCTGAGCTGGGGCTCTGGTTGCTCCCCCAGGTCCTGCACAGAGTTGCTGGTGCTCCTCCAGGCTTCTCCTGCTCAGGTCACCGTGTCTGCTGCTGTCATGGGTCTGGCCAGCAAATGTGATTGTACACTGTCTCACAAACTCTGCAGGACAAAGACCGTGCTGGGCTGCAGCACAGGCAACTTTTACTACCCTGTGTATTTTAAGACTTTCTGGTTTTATGATCCTGTTTTCTTTCTGTGACTGAATGCTAGATTTCTCTGTCCATCCAATTTTCTTTTGTATTTTCCTTAATGAATTCTGTACATTCGAATATGTATGTCCTGGAACAAATTCAACACAAGGTCCCAGAAGAAGCATTAAAGGTAAGAGTGGCTAGGTGCAGTACATTTAAAGAAAAAAAAAAACTTTAAGTACTCTAATGATGGTCAAGCAGAGTGAAATATTAAAATACTCTTGATGGCAATGAAATGTTTCAAAATGTGAGGCTCTCTTTGGATTTGGACTTAATGAAACCCTTCTTTGAGGAGAGATACATTTCCCAGTTATCTCAACTCTGATCTCTCCTATCCCTGTGCTAACATGTAGATGAAGTTCTTTGTTTCATGACTGCTAAGAAAGGTTGCTTAAAGCTGTAACATGTTAAAGAACAACCAGCACGTGAACCTGGGAGTGTGCAGAACTTTTTCCTTCCCAGAAGTGGAGCACAGATGTCTTTCTGAGTGTGGTGACTTATGCCAGCACCACCACACCTCCTCAATCAGGCTGAAATTTGCTTAATTTATTCATGTTGTACCATCTCATTTTTACCTTTAAGCTCCCAGTTTTTATGTACTGAGCAGTCAGTCCTCTTATGAGTGAGGTGTTTTTTAAAACACTGTTCAGTAGCAGGTAAGAAATTTTCAAGCATCCCCTTATCTAAGGCAGAAAAGCAACCCCCTCTAGGCAAGAAAGCTATAATGTTCAGCTGTGGGACTAGACTATCAGTGCCATGCATCAGCTCTTGGCTAGCAGATACTGCCTTCTTAGCCCTGGTTCCATGTTTAGGACTTGGTGAGAATAGGAAATCTAACAGCTAGAATTGGGCAAATGATTCATTGAACTTACTCAGGGATAATCTGGATGTTCACCCTTTTATTAATTTACTTGTAATAAACCAGCTTCTAAATAGCTCATTTTACTGTGCTAATATGGAACCCGTTTTAAGGTAGGATCACTTTCCTAGCTGGGGAGAGGGTTTGGAAAAAATAATTAAAATAGATTCCAATTGCCTTTGCTGAAAAACTGAGATAATGCAGATGAGCGCCCTGAAATAATTTAACATGTTCCTTTAAGAACAAAGGGGATTTCAGGATTTGAATCCTGAGTGGAAAATGGCCTGAGCTCTGATTCTTCTCAGTCTGTCCTTTAAAGGATTTTCTAATTAGTTGTTTTGCAGAACTAAGTCACAGTGACCTTGTTGTGTACTAGAATTGTCACTTAATGGCTTCCAAATGGGGTATTTGTCCTGTTCTGTAGCTTCTCAGGTGTGCATGCTTTCTGTTGAATGACACAGCTGCAGTGGAGTTTTGGGTGATCTGTTGGTTCACTGCTCCTTGTGTCTCTGCAGCATGAGAAGTACACCAGCCAACTCCAGATGAATTACAAAGGCACGGCCATGAAGAGGGCGGAGCAGCCCATGGAGCACAGTGTCTACACAGAGTCCCCACAAGCTAAGCTGGAGAAAGGAGAGAGGAAAGCAATTACAGGTATCTGCTTGGGAACCTGTTAATCTGGATTCTGAACAAAGTGCAGCTTGAGCCCTGTGCTGGGTTATGATTCTGACAGTAGAGTCTTGTGGGTTGCATTTGGGAGCTGTTCTGGAAGGATCATCTTTCTAAACTCCTGTAGAATTCCAGACTCTGGGTTTTTGGAGATTCAGCCTCCAAAAAAAATCAGCTGGTGTGATGGCTCCTACATGCCTTGTCGCTGTGTGTGTTCTGGAAAACCTGTGGGCAGAGCAGGTTTGGTAAGTTCTCTGGCACCTGTCTGGTCTATTTTTAATTTCCTAATCGTGAGGTGGTGTTTGAACAGAGAGGGTGACTCAGAGTAGAAAATGTTTAGCTGCTGTGGCGTGGTGCTGGCAGGCAGGCAAAGAAGCAGCAAGCCATTTCTTTCACAAAGTCCTGGATGGTTTTAAATGGCTGTACTTCCTAACATGCCAGTATGTGGGATTGAAACTGACTGCCAAACTGGGAGATGTTTGCTTCAGGTTCTCAGTTACCCAGCTTCAAACCTTTTCTATTTGAGAAATTCCTTTTCTTCTCCATTTTGTTATCAACTGCTGCCTTCCTTTAAAGATCCTTTGTCAAACTTGGTTCCTCTGTTCCCCATTATGGTTTGCCAGGAGCTCCCCAGCAGTCTTGTCTCACCCATTTCACCCAGATTCCTGCCTCCTGTATGTGCTGTTCTGACAGGTCTCTCTCCCCAGTTCTGGTCAGGTGTCAGTTCATGGCTTTCTGGAGCTTGCTGGTGCATGGGAGGAGCAAATATGGTTTTAAAGCATACTGGTGGCATGACTGCCAGTGGTGGTCTTGTGGCTTCAGGATGGCAGAGCAATTGGAAAGCTTTAGGGTTTAACAGGGAGAGTTGCCCACTCTCTGTTGGAGGAAGAATCAGGGAGGAGAATGGAGGAAGAGGATGGGCAAGTAAAAGAGTGAGATAAACATCTTGGGTGAGTTTACCTAGAGACAGGTATGGCAGCTTTCTAGAAAAGTGTACAACTTTGGATAAATCTGTTAAGGCTTCATGATAACTGATTGGGGTGGGTTGATTGACCATATTCTCCCATGTATTGTCCTTCTGAAAATGCCCTAAGCTGCCATAGTGCACTAAAGCAGTGTAATGTTCCTCCCTGGTCTCCTTGCTGTCTCCAGCTGTGTGGGGCAGCACATACACCTACCTGTGTGCCCGACTCCCATTTTTTGCACCAGAAAACCTTTCTTTTTGTTGCTTTGGCTGTGGCTGTGTTTGGGACTGAGCCTGACGAGCGTGAACATAAAGGGATGGAATTGTAATGATTAAGGGTGACATTGGGAAGGGTGAGAGGAGGTGAACCCCACTGGGGGAAGAGCTCTCCACTGCCTTTCAAGGGGCAGGAGATTCTTGGACAGCTTTGGCAGTAACTGGAACCACTTTGTGTTTGCTAATGCCTGGTTCCATGAACACTCAGTTTTTTATTCTTGCCACCTTCCAAAATACACTCTCATTGATTTTAACCTACATAGTGTAAGCAGTGGATATTTGGAACTCCTTCAAAGCCAGGACATCGAGTGACTCTTCAGCAAGGTGACCTGTTTCTCTAGCCTGTGATTCGCAGACCTGCATTATGTTCCTGTCATCTTCAGTGGGCACAGACCAGAGGTCTAAGGCAAAATGGGCTCTGTGTTCTTACTGGGGACCAGCACTGAAGTATGTCACATGCAGTGGGACTGATGGGCAGAGCTAAAAAAAATCTGTACAGTGCTGCTAACCCCACTGAACGATAGAGGAAATCAGGACTTCTTGTTTGAAGTATTTTGCTGGATTGGACCGAAGGCTGTGGAAACAAGAGCGTGAGCGTTAAATCAGTCCCTCGCTCTCCCAAAAGCATCTCTGTCACGTGAGCAGAATGATCAGTGGATCCCTTTCTCATCTGCGATGCGACTAATTCACCTTGTCCTCAGCTGCACACATGCACTGTTTCTCCTTGGCTGCTGGGAGGAGTGGCAGCAATTTGAAATGATTAATGAAGAGAAGAATGTAGTGTTCTTACAGGGAGTGGGCTTGCTTAGTGGCAGCAGAAAGAGGCTTTAGGAAAAGAGCTGTTTTGCTAAGCCTGTAGGTATTTAGGAATTTGCATTGACTAATTAAAGCAAGGTCTGGGCTGACAAAAGCCTTTAGAAGGATCGGTTCCCAGAGGCCCGGTGGAAAAGAGGCAGAGGGAATGCAAGCTTTCAGGGAAGAGGTTTAACAAAACAATGTGAACAATTAGAGCTGCTTCGAAATGGGAGGAGGTGAGGGGCTGTGGATAAAGAGATCCAGGGGAGTGAATAGAAACAGTCAGTTTAGTCTTTATGCTGTTGAACTTGCAGCTTTTGGGTGTATGTTGCCTGTAAGCAGAAAATCATCAGTCTGTGAAATGTTTGAAGCAAGGAGCTTGGTTAATCCTATGGGTTGGAGATGGATATGAATAAAAGTGTCCACAGTTCAGCTAGTTAATGCTAAAAATAGCTATAAGCTCTCATGTCTAAAGCCTTAAGTGATCAGGAAGCCAGGTAGAGCCTTGGATTTCAAGACAGTCGCAATCCCTATTCCCATCTGTTGCTACCTGAGTTGAGGTACTTGATGAGATAAGCTACTTTGTGGTCTTCTGTTCTCAACACATAGTTAAATCCTCAGGCCGATCTTAATTTTTTTGTTTTTTTCAAAGCTGCCACAGCCTGATGGGACGGGGTAATCCTGAATCTGACTAACCTCTGAATAACTGCTGCAGGCCTGAGTTTCCAGGGGTGGAGGCTGCTTGCAGCGTCCTCTTGAAATGGGCATCATCACTTGCAGGAGTAGGACCAATTGCAGGAGTTTCTCCCGGGATCTGTGAAAGGGGTTTGCTCACTAGGTCAGTGTCCGTGTCATTAGTAAGTCCTCTCAGCAGAGTGGTTGAAAGTCTTGCTGATGTCCAGGGCTGAGGTCAGCAGGCAGCATGGATGGAGGCAGTGGGAGCTGTGCCAGGTTGTGAAGTGGTTTCCATGGTCTTTGGCAGCTTTCCCCATGAGATCATGGCAATAGCTATTTAGACACACAGCTCTGCACTAGCCTTTAATTTAAGGGAGTGGTGTTGTATCTGCTTTTTTGCCTGAACTGGAGTGGTGGTAAGTGCAACATGTTTAAGGTTTGACCATGTAATTGATACATTTGTGATCATCGGCCTGATTTGAAGGTCCCTGGAATCTGTGTATGTTCAAAGCAGGTACAAAAGACCAGGGCTTAGATCAGCCATGCACATATGAAATAAATTGTATAGCAAAGAGTCAAAGAATTGCTTTATGATTATTCCTGCTAGGTCTGAATTCTCTATTTTGTAGAGGAGTTAAAAAGCAGAGATGTAAGGAATTAATTTTAAAATGTTGTAGCTAGATCATCTTTTTTTTCCCCAAGGCCTCTGCTGTAAAAAACCTACTCTGCATCTTCTGGAGATGGACATTATTGTTATTAATAATGAATCAAAAACAGTTTGACTTAAAGCAAGCTGGATTTCTCATGCTTTTGTTATGACTTGCAGTATAGAGCTTCAAAGCTGTGTGTGCTTCTGTGAGCAAAGAAATTTGCTGTTGCTGACTGTCTCCCTCTCATGACTGTGTGAAGCTTTGTGGAGATTCAGGCAAAGCACAGTCCTCAGTCCCATCCTGACCACAGGGGACACCTTTAAGGGAAAGCAGACCCCTCTGTTTAGTGGTAGCTGTCTTGAAAGCTCTTCCTGCTTGATGGTGGAAAGCAGCTTTAACACAGTCTTTCTCCTTTGCCTTTCATCACCCATACTGTATTTCTGGTTGTGGCCTTGTGTCCTGTGTGATTCACTTCTCCATAAATACACCCTTTGTATTGACATGTCTCATTCTCTCTTTTGGTGCCTCTCTTTCAGATGATCAATGGCTCTGTATTAATTTAACAGGCCACATTTTTGTCAGACTGTTAAGCAAATGGACTTCCCTTATTCTGTGCTAAAACAGCCTTCATTTTTCCTCTTGAGTGACCGCCCCAAAGACTGAAATCCAGGTGCAGAGCAGGTGTATGTCAGTGGTCTTCCCTGTATTACACCATCACTGGTAGCTCAGTACTTATCTGGTTGAATGCTTGTGCTGACCTCAATTCAGTTATCTAAAAGGATGGTTTTCAGGCTGCCTGCCTGAATTGATGAGCCAAGAAATATGTCTAAATGAATTGGCACCATCTGGGCAGCCTGGCAAGGAGTGGAGAGAGGTGGTAACGAGCTGCCATCAATTGGAGGAAGTCTGATGTCATTAAAATGACTGAGCAGTTCATTTTCATTGGTGTTCTCCCTTCACTGCTGACTTGAGCAAGCCCCAAGTTTCTCTGTTCTTGCAAGAGCATCCATCTTACACTAAAACAGAATAGACAGGAGGTGGCTTCAGGGTGCTTTGCATGTCTCAGGACACATGCAGACATGCTGCTCTGGATGCTGCAGGTCCAGGTTGAGGTTGCTACCCAAAATGGATCCCAGCTGGTGAAGAGCAAAGCCCGCTGGCACAACTGCATGTGTAGCTGCTCCCTGGCCCACTTCTGTCACAGCCATCTGTTTTAGCTGCCTTCCCATCATGCTTTTTTTCCCCCTCCCCTTTTCCTACAATACTGTGTTAGAGCTGGAGCTGTGAGAGGTGTCAGTTGTGCTGGCAAATTAGAAGGGACAGAAGCTTCTGACATGAGCAGGGCAGCAAATTCATGTAGCTCTTTGTGCTGGTTTTGGCTGGGGTAGAGTTAATTTTCTTCCCAGTGGCTGGTATGGAGCTGTGTTTTGGATATTTGCAGAACACAGAGTTGTTAATATAGAGATGTTTTTGTTATTGCTGAGCAGGGCTTACACAGAGCCAAGGCCTTTTCTGCTTTCTGTACTGCCACACTGGCAAGGAGATTGGGGCTGCATGGGAGGCTGGGAGGAGACACAGCCAGGACAGGTGACCCAAGCTGACCAAAGGGATATTCCAGACCATATCACATGCTCAGTATATAATATAGGGGGAAGAAGGAGGAAATGGGAGGAGCTGTTTGGAGTGATGGTGTTTGTCTTCCCAAGTCACTATTACATGTGACAGTCCTGATTTCCTGGAGATGGCTGAACACCTGCCTGCCCATGGAAAGTGGTGAATGAATTCCTTGTTTGGCTTTGCTTCTGTGCACAGCTTTTGCTTTCCTTACTAAACTCGCTACATCTCAACCCATGACTTTTCTATCTTTTACCCTTCTGATTCTGTCCCTGATCCTGCTGGTGGGGGAGCGAGTGAGGGGCTGTGTGGGGCTTGGCTGCTGGCTGGGGTTAAACCACAGCACTCTTCTGAAGTCAGAGAAATCTTACTCTGGCTCAGGATCTCTCTGCTTTCACCAATAGCCAAGAATGACGGTGACTGTGTCATTAGACAATGTTATTCAAAATGCAAATTAATATGGATACTCAGTGGAAACATTAATTGCTCTTAAAATATTGAATCTGTCCCCAAATAGCAAGATACTGACTCTGCAGCTTTCCATCTGTGCTTTTTGCAGTTTTAAAATGAATTTCCAGTTCATTGTGAGGGTTGGGAGAGGAAAGGAATGAAATGCCACACAGACAAACGTGCAGCTTTGTCACAGATGCTGTAACAGGCATTGCAGGTGGGGCCATGTGAGCTCTGTGTCATGGGGCATGAGGAACCTTCTGCTGCTGTGCAGTGAATGCAGTGCAGTCTCTTCCACCCTGATGGGCCCAGATGTGTGCACTCTGGCCAGCCTGATGCACTCTTTCTAGGTGTTCCTAGACCTGCCCTGGGGATTTGACTTTGTGCTAGCTTTTGTCAGAGGGGCAGTTAGGGTAATTTCCCAGTACCTTTTAAGGCCCAGGGAAATTTGAGACAGCAGAGGAGCTGGATCATTAGTCTTTATAAATCCTTTCTTTTCCACCTTCAGATTGAGTTGTAATCCCAAAGTTCCTCATCAACAGAAGAGGTCTGACCAAAGGTCTGACTTACTCCCCTGGCTGCCTTTCCCCTGTAGTAGAAAAGCTCCTGGATGACAAAGGCAGAAGCTCCTGTGTTTGTACTCAGATGGGACACAGATCTTTGAGCAGTTTCTGGGAAGACTGCTGTCCTGCAGGATGGGTGTGAGCTCTCTTCGCTCTCTTCCGCCCCTCTGGACACAAAATTGTCTTGGAATAGATCACTGGCATCTTCTAGACTGGGGGCCTTTGGGATCCCTTTGGGGCTGGGATGTGCTGGAGAGACAAGCTGTAATGAGCTGCAGCTCCTTGCAAGATGCAAGCAGTAACAGCACCCATCCTTGGGAAAGGTGCTGCTTGTGCAACAGTCAAGTGCAGGTGGTCTTTGCATTTCATCTACAGGGTAGTTGATCCCTTCAGGCACCAATCACCTCAGCCATCACTGGCTCTTGCTAATGGATTTGTGTTAATGTGTTGATCTCCATTCCCTGGCTTCCCCCAGATAGCTGCCTCTTGGCCTCTGTACTGCAACTCAGAGGGTAATAATCCATTGTGTGCCCAAAGTGCCTGATGCTGGTGGAGCAGATCCTGCATGGGTGGGGTGGGGTCTAGTGGGCAAGTTATAGCATGAAAAGAGGTTTCTGGTAGGTAGGTTTCTGCTAGGCTGTGTGACAGAAGCTCTCAGCCTAGGAGAAGCCAAATCCTACACTGGAGTAGGGTTCACTGACAACCTTGTGAATAGGTTTTTAATTCCTTTTTCCCCCCTCTCCCATGAGTGGTTTACCCATCAGTTATGAAACATATTGCTTGGCAATTCCAATTTATCATGGTGAGAAATGCTTCCTCCTTTGAACTTTCAAAGGCCGCCTACATAATAGGAGCATGGTTTATCTTCCATGCACTCTAGGCAGGGAGGATAGTAATACTTTCAGCCTCTTTTGATCCTCTGTGAGAAGGGAGGCTGCATGGTTAACTTTGAAACACGAACAAGATCTCTAGAAAAGGGCCTGTGGGCTCCATCTGTAAAGCAAAATTTTTGCCTGTGGACTGTCAGTGTACGAGCTTATATATCTGGAATGATCCTAGAACAAAAATATCTGAAGTAGTGGCCACTGGGTCTGTGTAGCTTTAGAAACAACAGCATAAAATCAGGCTGCTTTTTAAATTTGAGTTATTTAATTCCCCTTCCTCTCCTGACTTCCCTAATGCTAACAACGGTTTTCTGTCATGTCCCTACCAAAGCAGGGAATGCAGAATTGCAGGGCTGTTTGAGAGCTGCTTTGCACAGAGCAGTGTGTGGTTTGAAAACCACAAGCTGAGCAGCAGCTGGCAGTAGAAGCCCAGCTATGGCTCTGGAGCCAGGGTTTTAAGACGTGGCCAGCTACAGCTGCTATGAGCAGAGGCAGAAGCAGCCTAACAAAGCTGGATCTTAACCTCAGCCCCTGACCTATCCTGGTGTTTCTATTACCTCTAGATGAAAGAACAGAAGCTACTTTATTTGCTTCTCTTGAACTATGAAAAAACCATAGTATTAACTACCACAGGCAGATTGGGTGTATTCTTTTTGCTTGTTGCATAAACAGCAGCAGCCCAAGGCACTACCAAAACACAACCTTGTTTTGTGGGATACAAAACGAAGAGCAGTGGATCAACTCCACTGAGTGGGTGCCAGTTGTTGCAGTGAAGTCCTGATCTTTCAGTGAGTGCTCACTGAATAGAGAAATAATGTAAGCCTGGCTCTTCTAGAGGAAATTCTCCATGAGAAAAGCCTCTGTCCTATAATGATTATGCAACTCACTTGGTTTAATATAAACTTTAGAGAGCAAGAGTTTACTGCTTCTTTATGAAAGTGTAAGGGGATGGTTTTACCATTTTTCCTAAGTTCGTAATGCTTCAAGAATTTCCTGATGTGGAATGTGTGTCACTTACAGTGGGAGTGGTAAACAGTGCAAAAAATTCCCTAGCCTGGACACATCCAAGGACATGGTGTGGCAAAAAAGGGTAGAGCTAAAGTCTTCCCAATTAAGGTGAGGAAAAAAGTCAGACTTTCACCTGAATTGCAGGTGAGTTGGAGACAGTTTTGTAGTTAGTATTTTGTCATCTGTCCTGCCAAAAATCTTTCGCTTTGTGTGTATAATAAGGCGAGAAAGGGACAAAAGCCAGTATCTGGGAAACACAGTAAAGAGAGGTGGGGTTAGTATCTTGCAATACAATGTAAAAAGGGAAAAAGGGTGAAACAAAGAAAAGCCTGAACATATTATTATGTATAATTTGCTGTTGTTTTAACTGTAGTGTAACACGTTCATGGTCTCATCTGGCCCTGCTGTTTTTCCCATTTTGGCGTGCAGTTGAATCTGGTAAATCAGTATTTTCTGTGTTAAAGTATTTGCTTATCCTCTTCCTAGAAACGAATACTTACCGCACCCCTCTCTATGGGCAGCCCTCCTGGTGGGGGGAAGATGATGCAAATAACAAGGAAGAGAGAAGGCAAGAGGAACATTACTCAGGTAATGGAGGTGACATGGGGTGGGAGAAGATAGGGGACACAAAATTTTGGCACACTTTTGATGTTTACTGTTTGAAGCAATCCTGTTTCAAGACTTGTAATTACTACTTCTTTTTTGTGCTTGTATTTGCACATTCCTGTGTGTAGGTTGCTGCTGCTGAAACTGGAATAAGGGCGAATTAAAATGTTTTCCCTAAAATATTTGACCATTAGAAACAGCAGTTGTGGAGTAAATCACTAAGTTTGTTTTAGAGCTAGTTGTGAAGCTGTATCTGTTTCTCACCTCATCATCCTTGGGAGCCGTTTAGTTTTAACACTCCTGTTGTTGTCAATCTGTGTGTATGGAAGACACATCTTGTTTTCACTTGTGCAGTAAACCTGATGTTTCCATCAAGCAGGTGCTCTACTGCACAAAGAACTGTTTTATTTCAATGCACACAGTGTATGTGTTCTGTAGCAGAGAGAGGTTGTGATTAGTAGCCCGTCCAAGAAGATGAAACAAGTGAATTGAGCAGTACTGAAAATATGTGATTTTATCCTCTTTTTTTCGCTTTTGTAGAGAGATCAAAAGAGATAACCCAACATGAAGAGGAACTGAATGGGAATATTTCTACTTATAGAGATGCCCAAGAACAATCTGTGTTTGCCTTCCGGAGAGAGCCAAGTTATTTTGAGATTCCAACTAAAGAATTTCAGCAGCCATCAAAATCTCCAGAAACACAGGTCCATGAAATCCCAACAAAAGATATTGATGCTGTGGTAGCCCCTGTGGTACAGAGTCATGCCTCTTTTACCATTGAATTTGATGATGGTACCCCTGGTAAAATAAAGATAAAAGACCACGTAACTAAATTTTCACTCAGACAGAGAAGACCCTACAGTAAGGAACCAGCTCATACAGAAGTGATGTCAGCAGAGAGCAAAGTGGCTGACTGGCTTGTCCAGAATGACCCTAGCCTGATGAGAAGGCAGTCTGCAGGAGATGATGTTTACAGTACCAAGAGTGACCTGCCAGTTCATGTAAGGACACTTAAAGGTGAGTGAATGTCTTGTCATGTGCACACAGCTCTCTGTAGGCCATGTAAATGCAGCCTTTCATAATAAAATATGAAAACACTTCTCCTGTCAAGGAGAGCTGGACTTAACTATCTCTGCTCCAAATTTGCAAGATGAAGAATATTACTTTAATGACTCTTGATATTTTGAATGCAGCTAGCATGCTCTTCACCTGGCCCTGAAGTCGTGTGATGTTGGCTTGGGGACACTAATGTGATTCCTTTACATCTATAATGCCAGCTCAGCAGTAATTGGTTAAAAAAAAAGGTCTAAAATAATTTCCATATGGTCAGGCGGGCTGATAAACATAGATATTTCAGTGAATTTAGTTCTCTTGGCTTCTCCTAGCTGATGGAATGACTTTTCTTTTTAACTGTAGTCCAGAGGAGTCTTAAGCATGATCATCTGGTAATGCCCAGAGCCAGTGGGTTGGATGGCAGAAAGTGCTGTCAGAGAGACTACTGGTAGAGTTATACATGATCCCTAGTAGAGGAAATGGTTGTGCTTGTAGGAAAAAGTTTCTTCTCCTCTCCTAACCCAGATCGTCTCTGAAATCCTGCTCTGTTCAAAAATCATCAGATTTCATGGACCTGTGTCTTGTTAAGTGTGTCAGTGTGAGGAATTCTTTGGGGATTTTCAAAGGTCTGAAGTGAAGTTTGTAGCCCAGTTCTTAGAGCAGCTGGTGGGACTTACATGATTCTGATGCAACTTTGAATACATTCTGCAAGATTTATGATTGCTTGGGTGTCTCTCTTGGGCCATCCACTGAACAGCTTGGAGGAGACCAGTGATTCCTGCATTCTCACTGCCTTGCCTCTGGAAAAGCTAATGTTTTAAACTGCAGCTTGAGCTGATGAAGTCATATTGAAGGTTGACAGACCTACTTGTGCTTGAGGTCCTACTTAAATAAGATCTATACCTTGTTTTCTCTTAAAGGAATATTTGTTTTGACCTTCTTGGAACAAAACCCCAAAACTTGTCATAATAGGAAGACTTTTACACCTTCAAATTGCTGGTTTGGGTACATATTTTTGGGAACCCTGTATGGTCATAAAGGTCTCATACTCAGCCACAGGGTTTGGCATGGCATTGAAATTGAACTACTTTGTTGGCCATTGCTTGTTCTTCTCCTTCCCAATAAGGGACAGCGTTGAGATGCTCTGTTTGGTTATTTAGGGTCTTACTTTCAGTGTACTGTGACTGTGTGATGAAAGGGTGTATGCTGCAATTTTTTATGTTATGGTCATACTGGATTTTGTTGACTTACTGGAGAACATTGTCAGGGATACAAGTGTGTTTCAGTGATTTTGCTCTTTCCTCTTGGAGAAAACTAGAGAGTTGGGCAGCTGTTGCTGTTGTGATGCACAGGAGCACTAGAGACTGGCTGCATTTGCCTCTCTACAGTCCATAAGGCATGGCAAGAAGCTGAGGTAATTCAGTGCATAATTTGCATATCAAGAAATCAACGCTGGACATTTGATTAAAACATACAGTGTTGATGGCCTGAGGAGTTGATCCGCCTCTGCTTTGGCAGGTGCCATTTATCTATGATAGCTGTGCAACGTGTTCTTCTGGCAGGGCTCATTTTGAAGATGTCTTGGAGGCTGCTGCTGGCTACCTACCAGGTTTGGGTCTCCAGGATCAGAAATGCCCTCCACTGGGGCTATCTAAGTAGCATTTGTTCACTTCCAGAAACAATGTGGTGAATGTAAAGCCTGCTGTCAAGCCTACAGGGTGTTCAGGTCTTAGCAGCTTGAGGGGATGTGCATGGTGTTCTGCTGGGGCATCCATGAGCATGGTGCATGTTTTCCTTGTGTCCTCACTGTTTTGCGTTCATCAGAGCTCCTAGTCAAGACCTTTAATTTGAGAACTTTCCCTTCCAAGGGTGAAGCTTATCAGCCCTCAGGGCACAATGCAAAGTTTGCTGGCTTTCTTCATGAGTGTATTAGAAAACTCTTCATAGAGTTGACTCCTGGGTTGAATGGACCTTGCATAAAATTCTAATCTTTCACAGTTAACTTGATGTAATAAATGGTCTTCACCCATGAGTCTGGAGAACTTGCCTAGTTGGTTTGAGCAGTTTTCCTTCAAACACGTGGTGTTTTAGCCAGTATATCTTGCTCCATATTACAGTCTAGAGCGCAGAGACCTCTTTCCCCGTTCTCCCAATGACAGGTTCCTGGTCGTTGACTGAATCGTGTTGTGTGCCTTCACACCCGTTTCCTTCTCCAAAAAAAGGTTTGTTTTTTGTTTTACTTTTAACTTTTTGTTTTAATTTTAACTTTTTGTTTTACTTCAGCTTACTTCCTGAGAGTCCTGAGCTAAGGTGCTGAGGGGCAGGCAGGCACTGATGCATAGAGACAGTTGTAAAGACGGTTGTTGCTAACATAAGTGAAAATAATCATAAACTTAGCTTAAGCTTAGTGAACTCTTAAGTAATGATTTAACCTTTGCTTGGCTGGTGATAGGATGGTGTAACTCATGGGAGCGTCGTGGTGTGATTCTTAAATCCCCAGGAAGAGTAACGAGTTCTGCAAATCTACTTTTCTGTTAGCCTCTGGTTTATTTCCCCTTGTAGAGAAGGGTGACATGGGTGCTCAGAGGTGCATGTACTTGTAATGCAGTGATCTGGTCTTTCATCGTGGGGATTTGGTTTCATAGGATGCAGTGTGAGGGTTTTATTTCCTGATCCTGTGGAGGTATTTCTGCTCTGTAAAAGAGAAAACCCAGTGAGGTGGTCTTGGACTACAGTAATTGAATAGAGTGGCAAAATAATCTCATCATTTTCATTTGAATTGAAAAAATAAAGAAACAAAACATTAGTTATGTAAACCAATCGCCATTACAAAATCAGAAATCCATGAGGTTGAAAGTACTTCTAGAATTCTTTTTAAACAAATAATTAAGTTGGTAGCCAACCAGTGGTGAAAAGTGGGGTCAGGAGAGAGCTGCCTTCCCTTTTATTTCTTCTGATGGGGTGCAATCCCTGTACCACACAGATGTCTGCGGAGTTTTTTAATCTTATAGAATGCTTTTCTTGTAACTGGAATGATAAATTTCACCTGGGAGGTAATGACAGGCCCACAACAGCTGAGAGTATGAAGGTCAAATCTACATACCTTGTTTCCAGGCAACAGGCACGAGGACGGGACGCAGAGCGACACCGAAGACCCCAAGGCGGAGAAGGAGACGACGCCGGGTGGGGAGCGTCCGACAGAGCAGACGAGGCTGCAGCGCCAGATGAGGCGTGAGCCCCATGAGATGCTGCACAACAAGCAGGCCTTTGTCATCGAGTTCTTCGAGGACACGCCGCGGAAGAAGCGGTCCCAGTCCTTCACGCACAGCGCTCACTCGTCCCAGAGCGACACGGATCCGGGCCTGAAGAACAAGGCTGAAAAGCGCAAGAACGCGTTGCCGGCGGAGAAGCCAGGAAATTCAGCGCCGCCATCCCACCTCACAGCCCAGGCGGGCAAACCCACCAACAACTCCTGTGGGACCCAAAGAGCGAGCTCCTTCAAGAGGGAGAAGACGGAGGATCGGATCAACTCTTCATCCTCCTCTGGTCTCAGAGCCAAAAGTTACGGGAGCGTTGGGAGGAAGTCGAAGATGGCTCAGGATTTTATGGCTGAGTACTTGCGTGAGACTGCTCAGTCTGGGAAGCCAAACGCCGAGAAACCAGCCCCTGTGCCCGCACCAGTAGCTCCACGTGTGGTTATATCCTCGGAACCAGAGCCTGCCTCTGCTCCACCTCCAGAGGTGAAGTCTGCCCAGGGCAGGAGGAATGATGAGGAAGACAGTGTGAGTGAGACAGGCACGTACACCATTGAGACAGAGTCACAGGACAAAGAGGTGGAGGAAGCACGAAAAATGATAGATCAGGTAAATGCTGCTTTTCTGTGCTTGGCCAGTGAACTGAGGGCTAAAGGCTTGGAGGGCCTAAAATAACTGTTGCCATGAAGGGATGCAATTGGGTGCAGCAGGGCGTTAGAGTTAGGGGTGGAAAATCATCCTGGGTGACCTGTGCTAAGGATAGGCCCCAACAAACTGATGCTTGTCTTTAAAAAATCCCATCAAAACAACAAAATTACAAACAAACAAAAAACCGCAGAGTAAAAGAAGGCAAAATATGCCCACAGCAAAGAGCTGCTTGCTTAAAAAATGGGATTTGAAAGCAAAAGGGAAAGAGTGGGTTTGCCATCTGTTTAGAGGAAAGGCAACACCTGAATAAAGATCAGGCTGATCCTGCTGACAGCTGTGGCTGGGAGCAGCTCTGCACTCTAGGACTGCTCCCAAGCCTCTGTCTTGGCATTGCATCATCTCCTGCCCACTGTTATGAAGATGGGAGCTGCAGCCCATCACTGATGCATGATCCCATGGTAGGCCACAGGAAATGCCAAGGGCTGGTGCTTACAAGCCGTAGTGGCAGATGTTTCTGTATTTGGCTGTGCCTGATTAGAAAGGCAATGCTTGCTGTCAGGGCAAGCGGCAGCTGGCTGAGATAGCAAAGGGTGTGATCTAGGGCAGAGGCAAGCCCAGATGGATCTGTACTTGTTTGGATTTTGGAGGGTGCATGATTGCCTAAAAACTAAACTCCAGAGAGGAGGGAGGCTTAAGAAGAACGCACCCAACTAACCAGCCGCAGGGCAAACCAAAGTTTGGCTGATTTTCAGGTTTAACTCTCATCTGTGGTCTGTTATGAAAACAAAACTGGCAAGTTGTTATGAAGATTTACATTTTCCTGAAATGTAGTCAGGAGGATGGCAAGGTTTAAAGGAAGCCTTAATTGAACCTGGCTTTAGAGCTTTGTATACAGTGTTTATGAGCCTGGATCTAGCTTTTTGCTTTTGTTTTTTATTACATTTGTTCCTTATATTGTGTTTGAAATGTAATCGGAAGCTTCTAGGGCATGGTATTTAGGTTACAGCAAGGTCCTAGTCCTGACATTAGATGTCTAATTCTTCTGGTGGGAAAATATGAGGGAAAATGCCACAAAATACAAATATTTCTGGGGAGTAGTCTTGGCAGCCATGTGACTCTGGAAGACAGACTGGCCAGCTTCTGGTTCTGACAGTGCCATAGACTTGGTGCAGTGCAGATCTGCTGCTTGTGAAACAGCTGATAACTGAACCTCAGTGTTTCTGTCCAAGAAGAAAGAGAATGAATTCTGGACTTGCTTAGGTTTTAAGGTGTCTCTGTTCTTTATTCCTCCACCATTGCAAGCAAATTTTTTTAACAGCAGTGAGAGTGGAGATCTTTATGGCACTTTCTGTGCAGCTAAGGCACCCTCTGTGGTGGTATCTTCCTTCCTCTGAACTTCTTGCAGTCAAGTGAGAGGAACAAGTCCTTCTGAGGCATGAGTCTTGGTCACCCCCCATAGGAAGGCCTGCTTATCTTCAGGGGGAATCTATCCAATGAGCTCAAACACTCACCTATCTCAGAGATGCATCCTTTCCCAGTTCCTTGTGGCAGTGCAAGGTTGCTTTGCTCAGCCCACTCACAACTACAGTCTATGAAAGGCACTGGGGATGGATCTTTCCCATTTTCTCTGTCTAAATTTTCATGAATGAGCTGGTAAATACCTTTCCGAACACTCATCCTAAATTTCTCCGAAAAAAAAAGGAACTCGTTTTCAGTGAAAGTTACTGCTGTTACAGACAGCACCCCTGAATAATGAGGGAGAGAGGAAAGGTGGGTTTGAGTGGAATTCTATGGTTAAGTATATTTAAAGCTGCTACTGTGGTGTACAGAAGAAAATTATTTACACAGTTTGCATGGGAGCATTGGCCAGTGTTTCTGGCCCCTTGGGATCATAGTTTGTGTGTGACTAATGTTTCACAGATTTGGATTTTTGGCTAATGTTTTTCTGTTTTCTTGCATTTTAATATTCCCATGTAAATATCTTTTCAGGTTTTTGGTGTTCTTGAATCACCTGAATTTTCCAGAATCTCTTCAACCTTTAGACCAATAATTAAAGGTGAAAAAGACGACTCCGGTTCTCAGCATCTAATCAGTGAAAATGGCACTAGTCAGAAGTCACCCTTGCTCCAGGCATTTTCCTCAAAAGCTGTGAATGGGTCTCAGGCTGAAGCACAGGTACGGGCAGTCCAGGTGGATTTCCTAGGATGGTGGAGGTGTAGATGGGTTTTCTGTCTGGATGTAAATGTGATGTGTAGCTCGATTTCCATTTTGAACAGACATTATGAGTGATGTCAGTATGAGAGGAGAGATTTTGTGGCTAGGATTTTGTGTACAAACCCTCTTTCTGACCTCATCTTCCCCACCTTGTTGTAGATGTCTGCAGCATCTCAAGGGAGTCAGAAGTGGGTGTCAAGGTGGGCAAGCCTTGCGGACAGTTACTCTGACTCTGGATCTGTGTCTGGGCAGGGTGATGGAAGTGCAGGTAAGTCTCATCCGACACTGCAGTTTGAGGGTATCTGAATCGAAACTAGGATGATAAAAAAAGCAGAAATTAAGGGCATCTGTGCATCTGGCTGTAGCTTATTTTCTGTTTTAGCTACAGTCGTTGAAGGTGGGAAGCACAGGGTGAATAGTTCCCAGTGGACTGAAGATGGAGAGAGCCTCTGGTTTGCATTTTGGAGTTATTTAAGAGGTTCTTAAATATTAAGTTTGACATGACTAAAGGGAACCTGGGAAGGAGAAAGCTTTAAGGGCTTTGGGTGTTAACCAGCCCCAAACTGTGATTCCTTAGACTGCCCTGTGATGCCAGATGAGAACCCTTTGCACATAGCCTTGGAGTCAGTGCCTGACTTGCGTGTTTTTTGCGTGCTTCTCCTGTGTCTGGCTGTGCTGAGAATTTAGGTTGTTCTGGGGTTTGCTGTTGATTGGCAGGTTTAAAGGGTGGAGACCAGCATAGAAGACTAGATATGGTGGGGGAGAAGGGAAGTTGGAGGATATCAGGCTCCCATCGTAACTTGGAAGACACCTTACAGACCCTGTGGTCCACTTGGTGTGTGAGAAAAGGAGAAGAGCACTCTGCTGGCTTTTGCAAATGTTTTCAACTTTTTTTGGTTGGGATTACTTGTCATACCTTCCTGCCCTGGACAGTTATAGATAGATCCAATAAAGATTAGAAGAAAACTTTGTTTCAGATATCATTGCCACTGTTTTCACACCATGTAGGATATTTAACTCCTGGAGTACTTGTAATATTACCATAGCCAAATAACCAGTTATCCTGGTATTTAAAGGTGTTATCAGATACGGAGGCCCAGCCAGCAGCATGGGAGAAATAGGAAGACACTCTATGGTGTGTGTCCCTGCTGATAAGCCCACACATGCTGGGGCAGCGAGCTCTAATTCAGAGCATCTTGATTGGTCTTTCTCCTGGGACTTTGCTCTGGGATATGAGTGTAGGAGAACTTGTACTGTGAAAAACACCATCTATTTAGTCAAATGGGCAATGTTGTTTAGAATGGCACTTAAAACACTGAATCACTGATGTCTGATGGCTTTCCATCTCATTCCTGTGGCCTGATTGATGCTAGATGCCAGCAATGTCATTATCCTCCATAGTGCTTGTACTGAGAGGTATATTATGGGAGAATGAATCTGACATACTACCTTGAGAAGGGAAGGTGTTGAGCAGTGTGATTCAGCAAAGGAATTAAGTTTAATGTCTGTATTGATAAACCTGAGGGAGCAGGGACCAGCCAGGCCCTGCTGATGTTCATATTACATAAAACCTTAGTTCTAAGCATATCTTGTGAGTGCTTTTGTGGACTTGGACTTTGCAGGATCAAGCTTTTCCCAAACAAATAAATAAATAAGTGGCACTGTTTTACACTAATTGATTCTTTTCCACTTAACTTTCTTCAGAAAGCGGGGTACCCCCAAAACCTGGGGAACCAGAAAACTCTGTGCCCTCAAGAACAAGGCGCCTTCTTCCCCAACTTCCACCAAGTGATAAATCAGACAGCCCCACTCCCACGGTCCTGGTGTGCCAGGAGTCCTATTCTGAGGTTACCAAGAGAACCATCGTGAAGGACCACTGTGTGGAAGCCTATGGCGATTCCAGCAGCCGCCTCTTCATCCAAGAAGACCTGGATCCGGACAGCCTCAGCGATGCCAGCAGATCTGACGATGGCTTCAGCATGGAAAAAGGCAAGAAATATAAAGAGAGCAGCAAGATGCTGGAGCAGATGAGGGAAGACAATAGATCAGAGAGCCGGCAGGCAGGAGCTTCCCGGATCTCTCACGTGAGAGCTGTGAGTGAGCCAGTTTCTACTTCGTTCTACATTGGTGATGACAGCAATGATGCAGGGGTTCCCTCCAAGCTCTCTCTGAGTGTGTCCCATGCTCGAGCAGACAAAGACAGCAAGGATCCAGAGTTTTCCTTCAAGTGTGCTGGCACACCAGTTTCTGGAAAGCCACCTGTCAAAGATGTTAGTGCTTATATCAACACGGCTGGAAAAGTTGTCATTTCCCTCCATCAGAGTCTTCCTCAAGATCAAGAAAACATGTCAGGAAAGGAGACGGCATCTTTTGTTAGACAGGAAAGTTTTACCAAAGATAAATCAAGCAGTGGTGTTCCTCAGAATAAACTCCCACATATTTCAAGTCACCCTCTGCTTAAAGATTTAGAGGCTGTTCGGTCAACTCGTATGGACTTTAGTCAGGACACTCATCTTCTGCTTAAGGACACTGAAACTGCCTTGGCAGCACTGGAAGCCAAATTGCTTGGTCAAAGCCAACAGCTGGAGCCGTCGGAAACTGCTGGTCAGCTGGAGGACTCCTTGTCAGGGGACTCAGATGTAGACACAGCCAGCACAGTCAGCTTGGTGAGTGGCAAAAACATCCCAGCAAGTGCCCCGAAGCGCAAAGCAGTCGCGAGCTTGCAGAAGGAGAAATCTTCCTCCACGCCATCCATCCAGGACCAGTGTGGGCAGCCCAGTGCTCGGGACAGGCTGACGGAGAAGCGGAAAACACAAGCACCAGAGGCACCAAACCGAGCAGAGGCCGCCAAACGCTTCCAGATGAAGTGGAGCACTGGGACTCGAGGGTCACTTGACTTCACAGATGATGAGAGAAGTTCAAACTCACCCTACCTGCCAGTCCCAGATGCAGTTGTGTCTGACCACGAGCACTCGGTAACCCGGCCTGTTCCCAGGAGGAAGCCTTACACTCAGGCCACCAAGGAGGACCAGAGCAAAACGACCTCGAACGTGCAGAAAATCCAGCAGGTTCTCACCCGGTCCAACAGTTTATCCACCCCACGGCCCACAAGGGCCTCAAAGCTTCGCCGTGCCCGGCTGGGAGATGCTTCGGACAACGAATGCGTGGATGCTGAGAAAACAGCCTCCAACTCGGACACCACTGCTCAGGGCACCAAGCAGCCCACGGAGACGAAGAAGCTCTCCCGGCTGGACATCCTGGCCATGCCCAGGAAACGGGCAGGTTCATTTACAGTGCCCAGTGACTCGGAGACGGCGCAGTCGAGGACGGGGTTTTCGGGCCGCAGCGCCGAGTCCTATCGGAAGACGGGTGTTTCAGAGGTGAGAGCTGCAGCCAGGAAAACAGCAGCTGCTGCCTCTGCCAAGCAGCCTTTCAGCAGGACCCGTTCAAGCAGTGTCAAGTATTCTTCCTCATCATCCTGTAAGTGCTCATGCTTTATATTTCTCCCTTCTTCCCCTGTTTCTGACTTGCAGGCTGTGCATGGTTGCCAAGGATTAGTATCATAGTAGTAGAGGTGCTGCCTTGGTGAGTACAACAGTCTGCATTAATGAGCAGCATGGATGTTGAGATTTTGTGTGGGTTTGGAGACAGCAGAGCACTCTCAAACTCAGTGAGATGTTATTGTGGTGATGTCTGTGAGAATACTACAAACAGCTACTTTTTTTTTTCTCTCCAGTGGTTTTGTTTTTGATCAACCAGTTGCCATTTGACAGTTGGCCATATTTTTTGTTTTAAAGATAGAATTTAATGCCTTTCTAGTGCTACAAGAAATTCTGTTCTGTTTTACTTGTAAGATTCAAAGTTTTCTCCCAGAGAGCTTATAATGGTGTTGGTGACAGCTGATGTGCAAGGTGGCAGGTTTGAAGGCATCTGAAATTTGAGAACAAGAAATAAACGTCCCTTTGTTGTGAAAGCTGTTCCCTTGTTCTTCCTGAAAATGTAAATACAGAGCTGGACACTGCACATTGATTACCCCAAGAGATTGACACTTCTGTGTATTTTCACTGACTTTTGCCATAGCTAAGGCAGGTTCACAGTTTTGCTTTGCTTCCCACGAGGTAGAGGTGTGGGGACTACATCACCCTGTAGCTGAGCACTCAACAGACCCTTGAAATATCAGCATTTGTCATATTGAAATCAGCCTTCAATTAAAAGGTGGGGACAATTCAGATGACAACTTTAGGGTGGTAATTGGTAATAGGAGATTGTTCCTGAAACCTTTGGTCTAAGTTCAGGTCTATGCTTGTAGTCCTTGACCTGCCATGAATGTGACAAAGCAGATGTGTTTGCTTAGGATTTTAGGAACGATTGGTTGCCAAAGGGTCAGGAAGAACTCCTTTGGCTGGATTTCTCAGTCCTCTTGAGAGGAATGCTATTTTCAGCAGTTTCATGATTTTGTAAGGGGTCTTGGAGTTCTGGATGTGTCCTTTAATATATTTTCATACAGCTGAGTATTTATCCCTCTTGCAGTTTTCATTTTTATTGCATGCTAAAAATGTTATTTGCTGCTTGTTTTGATTTGGATTGTTTTAGTGCATTCAGCTTCACCTTTAATTTTAGTGAATTTTTTTTTCTTACACACTTGTATATGCATGTAAATCATAATGTGATTAAGCTAAAAGAGTATGTACAGTCTCTTCTCTTGCCTTTTTTTGAGATGATGCTATTATTAACTTCTTGTTAATGCTGATAAACAAATTTAAAGCAAGATAATGTGGTCAGAGTTTTCTGAACAGGAGGTGCTCTTTGCACTCCCTCTGCCTTTGGACAGCAAGCTTCAAATCATTCGGAGAAAAATGATAAGTGTTGGCCAGTTCTTTATTTAAATGAATTGGTTTTTGATTTCCACAGCTCTGTAGCAGCATGCTAACACCTTTCCTTGTCCGTAGTTGCAGCAGATGATGCTAATCCTTCCTCTGAATTAGTTGCTCTTAAAATACTAACCTCCTAATTCCTTGATAGGATTGTGAACCTTGTGCAAGCTCTGAGTACATGCTGGTGTATTTCGAGCTTTATCGTGCTTGCTGTCATGTGATGCATACTCCTGTACTAATGCTGTTATAGACATAGCAAATCAGCAGCTAGAACTCCCTTCCTGCAACAAGAGTGACATGTTGTTAAACTGGACTATTGCACTGTGCCATCAAGACTTCTTTTAGCATGATACAACAACCCTTGAAAGCTTTGAGTGTCGAGCCTAGGGGATAAGGGGGCAGATGTGGCTGATTTATCCCAGGAGTTCTTAGTGTTTAGCTAACCACAGGAGTTCCCAACTCTCCCAGTGGGAGAAAGTTAATCTCACTAGTGGAGGAACAGCATGGACTGTCTGCCCATGAGACAAGAAATGCCTGTATATTGTTGGGCCATCTGAAGTAGCTTTCTGTGAAAGTCACAGATAACATCAGAATAATCCAAGTTACCAGTTCTGAAAGCTAAAGGCATGTCTCCCATGCTCCTTTGTGTAAGCAATTTGTTTACTCAGGGTAATTTAAATGATACTGAGGGAGCTGATTCTGATTTCCCCTGGCATACAGAGATGGAAAATGAGTCTCATAATTTTAAAATTGCTGTTCAGTGACAGGGTGACCTCTTGATTCTAAAACTGCTTTAAAAAAAGGAGATACAACTCTATGAATTGAATGTGAGCAAATTTATTTTTATTATACATATATAAATCCTAAGCCAAGACATTGTGATAGCTATGGGTGAGACAGCAATGTCTAAGAATACTTAATTCACTATACAGTAATTATCTATAGTTACTACCTGCATCTTACACGCCAAATTAGTTGATTTTGTTTGTATGGTGTATGATGCTGGCTTAATTCACAGATAGTGTTTCAGTGTTAGGATTGTCTTGGTAACACAGTGAAGTTTTTCAGTGTTGTAATTCTAATTAACTCGTCTGGTTCTGTGTTTGATGGGTCTTCATTCTCCAGGGGCAGGTAGAAGGGAATGAAGCAGTACCTGTAGAAGAGAGTATATTGAGGCAGCAAACATTGGGAGCCCAGTTTTCAAACGAGGGCACCTTGACATTTCCCATGCAAGGAAGACCTGGGTGTCTACAGATCTGCAGAACAAGTTGGGATAAGTGGGCAGCTTCCACTTGGCTCCAGGGCTTGGAGCCTGTCCTGACTGTGAACATTTTCCTGTAGAGTGTCATTAATGGTGAATTGTGAGGCAGGAGGTGAACATGGGGTGTGGACTCTTGCAAATAACACCAAGCACCACAGTCTACTCTTCAGTCAAAAACCCCTCCTTCTGCTTGTACTTGAAGCTAATTAGATATCTGCAGTCTTGAAAACTGGGCTCTCTTCAGAAAAGGACTTCTGTGGGACTATGAGGAGTCTGAAATGTGTGTTACTTATACACAGAGCTTCTGTGCATGGAAAGCCAAGTCTGTGGTAGTAATTTACTACAGTGGAGGCGTTAACACAGTCATTGTGATTTTCCATTGGAATTTCCCACTCCAAATTTGTACAGTGAATGGGAGCCATAGGGGGGCTCAACTTTGAAATAAGCTGAGAGAATGTAGTGTTTTAACTTAAGATCTGCACAGAAACTCTCCTTTCCTTGTGCTCTGGGGCTAGTTTTGTGTTACCTTTCAGCCTTTTGTAGTTACTCTTGACTACTGTCCTCAGTCTGAAACCAATTCATTTTTTATAAGCATCAAGGCGGAGACCACAGGGTTCAGATTACACTTCTACTTCGGAGGAGGAATATGGCTCAAATCACAGCTCCCCTAAACACAAACGCTCCCATACTTCAACAGCCACACAAACACCAAGGATACGTGGCTCCGGGCTGGGCAAGCAGAAGCACAACGGCAGAGAAACGGATGATGATGAAGATTTTGATGACAACCCTGACCCCTACAACTTCATGGCGCAAACAGCAGAGATAGCAGAAATAGCCAGGTGAGATGGGGCTTTATCTGTTAACCCATGTGTTGAAAATGGGTTGTTTTCTCCTTGGTGTTCAAATCAAACTCAGGTGTGGGGATCGAGAGACTCTCCCGTTGTTTGTGTCCCTACATCTCCTTTATATATGAACATTGACTTGGAAGGTTTTAGTGAACTTTTACCGCCTGGATGTGCTGGTTGTACCTTGTATCTACAAAAGGCCATGGTGCAGGGCATTGTCTCTTGGTTTGTTTCTTGTTCAAGCTGTGAGAAGTCTAACTGTTTATACCTGCATATCTCTGCTTCCTGCTGGAAGTCACAGTGTGTGTGTGTGATGTGGTTGGTGTGAACTCTCCTAATTCTCTGCAGAGGAAGTGAAATGGATTAGCAAAGACTGAATATGTAAACTGTTGAAGCTGCTTTGCCTGAAGCTGGTGAGGGAGCAGTAAGAAATAGCTGCAGGGCAGAAACCTCTTTGCTTGGCACAACTGAATCTGAACCTGTCTAGACCTTGTATATAAATGAATCGTTGCTTAGCTTGATGTCCCTGGATACGGTACTTGCTGTGTACTGGTGGTCTGATGGTTGCCTGGGGGACTTCAACAATAAAGCAAATAGGTTCTTTTTTTAAACAGTGGCATTTGAGGTTTGTCATCTCTAATATGCAACTGTGTTATGCCAACTTTCCAGAAATACTGGTCTTCCATTGTACTGGCCATACTTGAAATACTTTTGCCTGAGGAAGCTGCCTTGTGTCTGCTTTTTGGCTGCCGCACTCACCTCAGAAGGGCTTTTCTTGCCTGAAAGTTGCTGTCAAGCTGCTAGAAAGTGTGTCAGCCTTCAAATCAGGCTGCTCTACCTGTGCTGCACGAAGTGTGTGTGTGTGTGTGTGTGTGAGAGATGCTGGCTCCCCTCCCAGCAGCATTCCCAGCACCAGGAGTGCTCTGGATCTCAGCAGCTATAAATGAAGGGTTGCGTCAGACTCGTCTGGCGCTGCACCGTGCCGGGCTCTGTCACAGAGTCTGCCTGGTAATTGCAGTTCTGATTTCCCTTGCTGCTGCTGAATTAACTGGGAGGGGTTTAGAGGAGTCAGGGAGAGTTAAAAGGGAAAATGCCACTTGTTTACAGTACTGAGTCACATAATAGAAGTGTTTGGTGACAGCTCTATCCAAACCAGCACAGAGAGGGGTTACCTTATGCAGGCAGCTCAACCTGCATTTTATTAGTTCAACTGCACATTTTCTTTCCAAGGAAATGTTTTGATGAACTGACAGTTTTATCGCATTGCTTGTTTTCCTTGTGGGTCCCTTCCAACTTGGAATATTCCATAATAACGTTTTTTTCTGTTGGGTGGGGTGTTTTGGGGTTTTTTTGGTTGGTTGTTCTGGTTTTTTTAATTAAAAGAAGACAGTTGTTTCAGATTAATCTGACTAGCTGTAAGATTATTTTTTCTCTTGGAAGTTTTCCTTTAAAATTACCACAACAGCTACTTCTGGTCTGAAGGCTTTTGTTAAAGCTCTACTACCAACAATCCAGAGACTTAGGAACTGTTTTTGAGCTCTGGAGCAGGTAGAGCAAGGTGCTGCCAACACTGAGTGTTAACTGGACACTTCTCAAGGGGCTTGAAGTTTCAAGACTTGTTTTCTGAAAACTAGATCCCTCTAAGGTATGCCATGCTTACCCTCATAATCCCTCAGCTCTTCTGGAGAATGTGGAGGCATATTGTGATTTTTCTTTGTAGCCTACAGACTACAAGGACAATGAAAGAGAAATTGAGGGTTTTTCTTTAAGTAAAAAAAAAAATTTTCCTCTGTATGTACTTTTTAACAGAAAACAAAGAAGACCCAAGAAGAAAAATTAACTGTATTGTATTAAAAAAACAAACAAACAAGAGAAAGAAGTAGAGTGAATGGGTGGGGGAGCAATAATATAAAATTTCTTTATGGATTGTCTCCAATACTTTCTGGCTGTGTGTAATCACTACAATTTGCTTTATATCAATTCTCCACTTTGAAGCTGGGTTCAGGAGGGAAGGGGATTTATTTTGTATGCAGCCAGAACATTCCTCAGCACCCTGCCCAAGGCAGCCCAAAAAGCCCTGCTTGCCTTAGCCTCTGCAGAGGTTATAGTTCCCACAAACTTTTTGTGGCTCCTCTTTTTATATTTTATGAATGTGAGGCATGTTGTATTCTCTGTTCTAATGGTTCTGCTTCCTTGCCTGTGCTTTAGGCTCAGCCAAACCTTGGTGAAGGACGTGGCCATCCTTGCTCGAGAGATTCACGACGTTGCTGGAGATGGGGACTCACAGAGTTCCTCGGGGACGGGACCAAGCACCTCCCTCAGCTCTGTGCCCAACACTCCAGCTTCCACCATATCCGCGAGAGAAGAGGTAAGGTCTGCAATCACAGAAATCTCTGCCTCTCTGTGCTAGTAAGTACATGGGGCATGGTTGGGGTGGGAGACCAGGGCAGCATTCCCAGTTACTGCAGCACTGAAAAACCTTCATTCCTTGTTTTTTTAAAAAGCACCACCCAAAAGACAACTGCAGCCTATTTAGGGTGCTCTTTATTTTGTCCTCTCTGCTGCAGCCAGCCTTGCAAGATATGGGAATCATATTTTCCTAAAGCTCTGAAGGCTTCTGTTTGGACACTGGTCCCTGAAATTTGCATCTGAGGAACAGGATGGAGAGGATGTGCTGTGCTGCTGTGCCAAGCCAGAGCCTTCCTCTTTGTTTCACACACAGCACTGAGTGTGCGCTGGCTGCGCTCTCTGTGTCAGCTGTGTGTTTTGTACCTCTGCTGTGTCCTTTCTGCCAGGACTGTTGAAATGCTGTGCAGGTGTTGCTTGAATCCCTTCCCTCCATCTGAGTATTGATGGAGGAGGGCAAGGACCCTGGGAGCTGGGCAGGGAGGCAGGCAGGTAGCTTGGGAAGTGCTGTCCCCCAGCCCTTGAGTGAAGCTGTGGCTTCCTCCCAAACTGTGCAGCACAGTTTGTCTGCACTAGGCTGGGAAGGAGAGAGGCAATTTCTTAATTTGGTTCGCCAGTGCTGCAGCGCAGGGACCAGATCAGCTGCAAGGTCACCAGGAGGCTTCAGCTGCTAAAGCAAAATTGCCTTTGCTGCTGTTTAAATCCAAATTCCCTCCTGTGTACCACCAGTGTGGGCTTAAAAAATACACAGCTCTGTGCTGCTCAGATGGTTCCCCTTGGCCCCCTGTTGTCTTTGACTGTTGTGAGAATTGCAGACCAATCCTAGGCAGAATTCAAAGCTGAAACCAAGCCTGTTACTCTGCCAAGAGAGTCCTTGGAGGCCTTGTGACCCTGCTGTGATCAGCACTAGAGGTGCAAAGCAGGCAGGGAGATACCCAGATCAGGCAAGTGTGGCTGTGGTTGTGCTAAACCGAGGTCAGCTGCAGCCTGCTCAGGGAGGGGTTTGTCCTGGGGCCTTTTGGAGCCAAAGTGCACAAATGTTTCGCAATAACTTCAGGCTCTGAGATAAAATGTTTTATTGCTGTGTTTCCTTGCAAGTGCCATGCCTGCCAAGCTGCCTTTTATATTATTCTTTTCAAGCAGTAAAGGTGACGTGTACTGTATTTCTGACTTGCAAATGAAATATATTACTCGGCTCCCACTTGCTTACAGAAAAGCAGGGGAGGAAGAGCAGCATCCCTGTTTTTTTTTTTGGAGTGCCACTGAAGGGTTTAACCATAAGTCAGCTCATACAGAGGGTTGTTCCCAGCTGCTAGATAAAGACACCTGCAAAATAGTGTTTCTGCTCTGTTCAAAATGACAGGCTCCAAAGTGTGATGATGAATAGCAGAATCGCAAACCCAGGATTGCTCAGATGTGGATGATGGTTTCTCTGTGGTTTTGCAGTGCTGCTGTGTGGGACATGCCAGTCAGTCCCTCACAACAGTCAGGAGAGCAAATTCAGGACTGTCACACTGTGGGGAGTACTCCTGGCCAGGCCCACTGTTGGAGCAGTTCTTGAGACCTTACAGTGGTATGAAGGATGAAGCACTGATGCAAGCCTGTGAAGACAGATCAGGAGCCATAACCTTTGATGTGTTCAGGTAGTGGCTGAAAACACTCTAAAGGCTTCTAATGAGGCTTCCTCTGAACAGGAGTGGATATCAGCATGATTTCAGCAGGGCCAGCATCTGGCAGGCCATTTGAGTAACACCCAAAATGCCACAATGCATGAGTGTTGCTGCCTTATGTGATCGATAGCCACGAACAGGTTCCATCAGCAGGGCTTTCTGCTGGCATTGCTGAGATGTGGAGCCAGATCCTAAATAGCTTGGGATCCTAAACAGTGCAGCTTGAGGGTCTTGTTATGAATGCCAAAAATATAAACTGATGTGAGTTTAATAAACAGACACCTCATCGTTGGTACTGGACCAGATTCAGCACCAGTGCACCTGCTTCCCACAGTCTGAGTGTTGTTGAAACTGTGCTGAATTAATAATTTTGGCTTGATGCAGAGAAGCTGCTGGGAGATGTCTGAAGATCAGTTTACATGATGCTAAGCACTGTTAATTTTGTGAGTGTTTATCAAACAGCTTTTTATTAAATATTCTAGGAAAGGACATAGTGATCAGTAATAGCTACTGTGGTTATAATAGTAATATATTGAAATATCTGATAGAAGGGATTATGTGAGTAAGAAAAGCTTTCTGTGTGTGGCTGTCTCTTATGCTGCAATGGCTTTTGCAGTGTTGTATGCCATTCTGCCTTCTAGTACTAAATATTTGTATCTATTCCCAAAAAGTGGGGGAAAATGCAGGAAAAATAAGTACTGATAATGGAATCACATTTGAGTGTTTAATGCTGTATCAGAAACGTCATTTGGGACCAGTGTATGGCATGGCATTTCTCAGCCTCAAATGAACTGTTTTAAATTACTTTTATTAGAAGCTTGATTAAAGTTTAAATGGGGGGTAGCCTCTTATAAATTAAGGTGGAGCCTTAGATTTAAACCTTATTTTTCATGTTCTGTCCTTTCAGGTTCAGTGGTGGCTTGGATGTTTGCCAGGGAGGCTTTCTATTTCCCCAGTGCATGTTTGGCGTGGTTTTGTTTTGTTTTTCTAGCCTCAGCTGTATAGTTTATGATAAGATAGATTCTTGGCATACAGAGCTGAGTACTGCTACAAATTAAGTGAATTAAAAAAAAAACCAAAAAAAAAACCCAAAAAGCAAACAGAACAAAAGAAAGAGTTCAGCAAGAGTGAAATCTTCATGATTCTTGTTTACCAAAGCCTTGGATTGTTTGGGATGCCTTGCTTTGGGGCGTGTAGGTTTTGCAGGACTCAGCTTTCTGCGGAGCTCAGCCATCAAACCTCAGCTGCTGCAAACACAGTCAGGTTGGGTCATCCCAAACCACTGGCTACTTCTGCGAATTTTAGCCCTGCATAAAATTCTTTTGGCAGGTCTTTTTAAAAAAGGTTGATAATGATGTAACAAAAACTAAAGAGCCTGATGCAGTTTGTTAAGTTGTTGTGTAGCATACTCAGTGTGAGTGTTGGTACGACAAGAGGAAATGCTTACAGGTGTGATGGAACAGAAAATGTGAGAACAGAACAAACAGGTCATATACAAAAATCTCCTGTGATGGTGGAGCAGGTGCTGTCCTTACCTTGTTTTCAGCTGATTGCTGAAACCTGCTCACTGTAGGAATATCTCATTCCCTTCTGACACTTTTGCTGCTGCAATCAGCCTAACTTACTGTTTCTTCACTTGATGAAAGGAAGCTTATTAGCTAAACATTTTGGCTGTTGTGCCCCTGCACTGTAATGTCTCACACCTGCTGCCTGTGTTTAACCCAAGTGCTGCTGCATAGTGTGGGAGCCTGGACCTTGAATGGCACACAGTTTCCTCACAAGGAGCTGTGTGCTTTGCTAGCCAAAGAGCCCCCTTGGGCTGGGTATTCAGCCCTTTCCCAGAGGGCTCTGGATTTCACTCAGCAAGTCCAGTTTGGAGTAACTGGGGAGCTGCCCGAGGCCACCTCAGCAGAACTGGCTGGTGACCAGGACCTCCATGGGCTTCAGTGCATGACTGGGGGGTGGGCACCAAGTGCTGGTCCTCAGGAATGTGCTTTTGGGAATGTCAACCCCAAATAACCCCAAACCCTGTGTTCTCTTTGATACTTGCTGTCACAGTCATTCACTAGCATTGACCTCTTTGTTTCTGTTTTAACACAGATTGCTCGTAGATCTTTTCGGCTGGCATATCCATCTCAGGTGCACTTTCCATCCCATTATTTTTGTATCTCTGTCTTGTCACTGTTACTTTCTTCCCCTTCTTTTAAAGTTTTTGTCAGTAAACGCAACAAGAGTAACTGTCTTATCATTTCTGTTCTTCCTGTTAATTATTTGCTTTTTTAGTGGTTTTATATTGCTTTTTCATCTCTTTCATGTGTTACTAAGTGGTTTCTGATTAATTTGAGTGTGTCTTTAATGTTGCATTGATATATTAAGACATAGGATATGGGAAAACAGGGTCCTTTTGAGTTTTAGCTAAACTCAAAAAAGACAAAGATGTACTTTTCCATACATGCTCAAGACTCAAAATTTTAAAGTAGAATAGCCCCACTGAGTTTTGTGGTATGGCTCCAGTGGGTAGGTACTTGCAGGATTGGGGTCTAGTAATTTGCTTATGAGCCCATACCTGTCTGAACAAGACTTAAATGAATCAGTGTTCCTCTCGGGCTTGCCTGAAAATCTGCAATACCTGCAGTGAGTGCCTGTGAGCCTACTTTCCCTACTAATTTTTAATGACTCATTACTCATTATTTCCAAGTTGGTGCAGCACATTCCAGAAGCAAGTCTGAACTACCAGAAAGTGCCTCCGGGATCAGTGGAACTGAAGGATTTTGACCAAAATATGAACGATAATAGAGAAGAGGATCCCTCAAGAAAAACAAGGACAAGAAACCGTGAGGAGGCAGGCCACCTTTTTCTTTACTTTGCATATGACATTGCTTTAAGCTGCTGTATGGATACTTGTTCTTTGTAAGCTGCCAAAGGAGGCTACTCAAAAAACAAAAACCAAACCCCCACTTCTCAGCAGCCCTGACGTATGGGTATAGAAACAGTGTTTAAAGAATAAAAAGAGGAACAGAACCACCCCTCTTGCCAGTTGTGACTGGAAATTTCCTCCCTGTAAAACCTGAGGCTTGCTTGCCTGTTTTTGGGGGGGCACATTCACCACTATCTTAGAGAAAAACTCAAACATCTCAACTTTGAAATCTGAAGCACTGATAGTTTAATGGCACCTTACTGCTCTGCAGCTGGCATCCTGGTTAGAGCTGCCCATGGAGCAGCAGTGGCAGGATCTGGACCTTAGGAGGGGGGTGTGTGTGACTGGGCTTGGTGCTGTGGTACAGCTGGCCCTGCAGTCTGTGAGTCTTCCTCCCTGCAACCTTTGCAATTTGATGCAATTCTTCTGGGCTGAGAGAGCAGGGTAACCTGCAAATCACTGGGGTGTGATGCTAAATGGTGAGAAAGCCTGGCCTGCACTTGGGGCTGGGGATGGTTTTGGGATGAGGGGTGTAGTGGGGTGATGGTGCCAGGAGGAGGAGGAGAAAGCTGCTGATCCAGCCCTGGCTGTCGCTCCTGCTTGCTTTCTGCCTGCCAGCTGTGGTGGGAAGGAAGAGCTGGGGCAGAGGCTTCAGGGAGGCAGTGCAGGCAGGAGGGGAGAGTTGGCTCCAGCACAGCCACTCTGGAGGTGGAGTGTGACACATACAGGGGACCATGGGCTGAGCCACTGGTACTGATCCTGTCCTGTGACTGGTTGGAAGCAATCTCTTCATCTCCTATAGAGACGTGCCAAGGCTGGATGCAGCTTCAGAGTGCTCCCAGCTTGATGTGGGCTTTCCTGGCAGAAGCCTGGAGGCTCTGCTAAGCCACAGGCCTTGAATATTTGGGATTTGATAGTATTTTGTTGTTACTTTTAATAAAGCAGAATGTAACATGGTGGGATGACTGACTGTGAAGGTGGTTTGAACTCCTATGTGTCACATTAGGTAGTTCCAGTGAGACTGCTTGTGGGGCTTCTTGCATTGTGATTTGACCTTTTGGGGTTTTTTTGGTGAGGTGTGGAAAGTCCTAAGTGCTGTTCTTTCAGAAATGCTTAAATGATTATGTTACTGCAAAAGCTCTGTCTCTGTCTCTAGAAAAAGTCTGAACAAGTTAGTATTAGCCTTTTTGCCAAAGTGCTGCAATAAAGCTGCACGTCATCTTAATCTCCCTTGAACTTCAAGTGTCATCCACACAAACAAAGATTTTTCAGTGGAGATCATTTACTGTACAAAAAATTCCTGTTTGTAATATGCCACTTTTGCTAAAAGTTCTCCAATCTGTCCTCATATTTTAGGTAATCTTTGACAATCTGATGTTGAACCCAGTGTCCCAGTTATCACATACAATCCGTGAGAATACAGAAAACCTCGCTGAAAAAATGAAGTAAGTAACTTCTTGTCCCTGGCCTGAAACATTGACTTGCTGGTGAGTTTGTTGACTTGCTACTTGTGGAAGATATTGTACTGTTGTCTTGCAAAATTCTGTAATCGGGATGCAGGGAATCTACATGTAGGAAATTGTGTGTGTGTGTAGTGAACCAGAGGTAATAGGATTATTTGCTATCACTTTTCCTCATATCTTTGGCCTTTGGAATTTTAATACTGGATTCGTAAGGCCTGTTGATGCCTTGACTTTGAAATGCTGCCTATGCAGGAGATACAGCAGAAAACTGGTGGATTGTCTCTTCTTTCCTTTTCTGTACCCAGGCTCTTGTAAATATGCAGGTTACCAAGCTTGTGAAATCTTTTCAAAGTTTGTTGTTGCTCTAGAGACATCAGAGGGAAGGACTTTGGATTGTTCCTAAATCAGCTGAAAGGAGCTTTGTCCAGCTGCTAATCCACTAATCTCTTTCGTTGCCACATCTTGTGATAATTAAATCTTTTAAACAAGCAGGTTTTTGATGGCAATTTTAAGTTCTGCTCTACTTTTTGTGTTACAGGATTCTGTTTCAAAACTCAGAAAGGACCTGGGAGGAGATGGAGGCCAAAATCAATTCAGAAAATGAAGTGCCAATTCTGAAGACATCAAACAAAGTAAGTCCATGCAAACAAGTGAAATACTAAAGACTTCATCCATTAAAGCTTTGTAAGAAACCAAACCAACAATCTCTGACCCTTCTCAAATCCATTTCTGAAATTTCTTGTCATTTTCATGTGCTGAACTGCCGGATTTCGTTACTGTTTGAAGTGTGACAAAGTGAGTTCCTTCTGTGGTTTTGTTTCACCAAATTCTTTCCCAGTTCCTTTGCAACTAATGTTCAAAGACTGGGTCTCTTAACAGATGTTGAAGTTCAGGGTCATTAGGCCTCATTTAAACATTTACCAAAGAGTCACCTGCCATGTGGTTGCCACAGCTTCAGTTGCAGACAGGTGTTTCTCATGAATGTTTGTTTTCTTCAACTGTAACTGTTTGATATTAGGGCAGTAAAAATCCACCTCAGGGTGAATTCACTCAGGTGATTCAGCCTCAAGATGGTGTTTGCGCTCTCATGACCTTTCATTGTCCTTGAAGGGAATTGTCAGTAAGGATTTCATTACAGTAGTGGACCTAGCAAACATAATTAATGCTAAACAACCTTGTGCAAGACCTGTGTAGCTTGGTGCTGCAGCAGTATAAATGTGGGCAAATGCCTTGTCTGGTGGTCTAAGAGTTGAGTTTACAAATACCTTTGTGTATTTCATATTAAGGAGGAGTCTTTTTACAGGTGTAGCATTTCATATCTAAAAGCCACTGTGGCTATGAATGGGGTGGTGTAGTAGCACTTGGTGACATGACGCAGAGCAGGCTCCCTGTGCACTGACCAAATGCACCTTAATACAGCTTTTCTGTTAAATGAGCAAGGTTGGGCCTGGCTTGGAATCTTCTTGATCAGATAAGGCAGAAGCAGTAAGACTAGATTCCTGTGTTTGAGTACTTTGTTGCTTAATTTTCCATTCTGATGCTTTTGTTTCTAGGAAATCAGTTCTATCCTGAAGGAGCTCAGGCGAGTTCAAAAACAGCTTGAAGGTTGGTCATCCAAAATGTTCCTGTTGCCTCTCAAATGCCAGTAGAGTTGCACAAAATATTGTTGGCCTGATTAGTCAAGGATGCAGAAGTTCAGGTTGTTACCACAGTGCTGTCTGATGAGTGCATAGGGAATTAACAGTAGATTTTACCTTACACTGTCTGTTTTTAGGAAAATTTTTGACTCTTGAAATGTAGAAGCTGTTGCTGTGGAAATGCTTTGTTTGTAGTAATTAGCATATTCCCATAAGATAAAATGGTGTAGGACTGTTCTAATTAAATAATATTTAGCAGCTCTTTCAGCCAGTAAGCTGTGCTGTGCTTCTTGGACTTGAATTTTGCACATAGATCTCTGCATTAGGAAAAGCAAGACATGCTCTTGCATCATCTAAAAGCATAATAAAGGCATGTAAAAACATCCAGGCATCGTTCTGGGCTCCTGCTAAAAGCTTGCCATTTGGCTGCTGTAGTTTGTCTTCTCCAATTTAACCAGAAAGTTGAGAGTCCACATCTCTTCAGTCTGGGAGAGGTTTTGCTTGTTAAAGCTGTTTAGACCTGAAGGTACTAATGAAAAAAATAACCTGACTAAAATGAACAAAAGTACTGCTTACAGTTCTACTGCCTTCAAAATGAAGGCAGCAAACTTCTGTTTGGAAACTTTGCTGACTGCTGCTAATGTGCTTATCTTTCTTTTTTTTTTTTTCTTTCCCCCAGTCATAAATGCTATCATTGACCCTAGTGGAAACTTGGATATAGTTGCCAGTAACAAAGCATCTTCTGCTGCTAAACAGTCTACAGCCACTAAAGTCAGGACTGCTAACAATTCTGGGTCCACACTGGAGACTTTGTCCCTAGCACAGATGAGAAACTACGCTCAGAAATCGAACTGTGGGTCTTCTAGCTTACAAGATTCGAATTTCATTCCAGATGGAGAGAAATATGTGATCTGATACAATATTTTGTATTGCTGTTATACTGTAATCTACTGTTGCATTAGTATTGTGTATGAGTGGTTTGTGGACAGTTTGTGTGGAGCAGTTGTTTAGATTGCTAACATGTTGCACAAAAAAGAAAAATCTATGCTGTGGGGGTGAATGGAAAGTCTGTGTATGCCTTTTAAACAAGACTAGCACTGTGGAGCAGCACATACTCAGCACAGAGGCAAACTGATTTTTATAAAATTACTCACTTATTCTTCCAGTGTGCCATAAGAAAACAGGCTTTGCATATTTTCCATTCAATACTGCTGAGGCTAAAGTCTTCTTGCATTGGCCTGTTTATAACTATTCAGTTGTAATGAAGCTCAATTTGAAATAACCCACACCTTTTTTGGTACTATATTTGTTTGGGTTTTATTTGATTGAATTTTTTTGAAGTGTACAAGTGAAGCATTACAACTCTGTTGGAATCAATTTCCAAATCCAACAGAATGATTGTGCAATATCATGGGTTTCTGAGAGAAACCCTTACTGCAGTTGTGTAAGATTTCCTTTCAGCAGTCATAAAAAGGCAACCACACTGAAGTTGTGCATCTGTTTTTCAGTCCAAAAAACCAAAACAAGACAGAATAAACCCTTTTGTTTTTTCTCTTGGGAAAGTATAAAAGTTAATAACATTATGAATGTAAAGACTACCAGTACAGCTACTATTTTTGATGATATTTCAAACCCAAAGTGTGGGGTAGGTACAAAAAGTTACATTTTACAATTTAGCTTGCCAAATTTTCATGGTTTTGGTACAAATGCTGTCTTTAAGCTGCTTTTCTTTTTTAATTTAAATATACAGTCTTTTCGTAATGAACTACAAATGCTCTTGGCTAGGCCAAAGACTAAGATGTTTGCAATTACCTAATTGCAAAGAAAACCATCTGTTCCAATGGCTTATGGAATAAACTTAATTACACAGTTGCTGTGAACTAGTGCAATCACTTGACAGCACTGAAAAAATAATGGCTTCAATGTAGCTCCACCTTTATGGCTAGTTCTGTTATGAATTTTTTTTTTCAATGCAAAAGTGCTTGCAGAGGCCACCATTGTGGTGTTCCTCAGAAACTATTCAAGAGTGTCAAGCACTTGGTACGTTTGGGATTTTTGTCTCTGGATTTAATTTTTGGTCCATTATAATCCTAGAAACACTAAGGGTTGTATACAGTTGTTTGAGCAATTTCTTATGTAACAAAAGTTGGGGTTTATATTCTGTCTTTGTGTTAAACTGCAAAACACTAAGCAATTTTTGTTGCTTTAAGAGCAAAAATTTTGGTTTTGAGGGGATCTCTTCCAGATGTGTTTGCTCCCAGTTTTTTCTGTCTTGTATTGATTCCGTTTTCATTCTTCCAGGTCAACAAATAGTAATCAGGTAAAGAAATTCTTTTATAGCTGTGGAGGATACATTTACTGGGAAAGGTGAGCAGATGAGTTCCACTTTGCCCTCATACAGTATGTAGTTTAACCAGTGAAAATGGTTTCCCAAGCTTGACTGCTTCTTGTGTGCTGACTCTGTATTTTGGGGTGAGTAGTGGATTCCTTAGTTAGCTTCAGTAGTTACCTGAGCTTTTCTGCTAGGATGTTGTAACAGTGGGAACCTGTTAAAATAATTTAAATAAATAGGGATGCTCACTAAGTGTTTAACCTTACTAGTGAAGAAGGTGATTGCTTTCCTGGTGGAGCCAGTGAGAGCTTTCCATCAATTTCAGCAGAGACAAGATCGGTCCCAAAATGGGAGTATGTCAACACGTCATTAGTTTATTTTTGAGCCTGCAAGATGCTGGCTGGTAAATAGTAGGTGCAGATATCCTTCCGAGATTTCCAGTAGGCTATAAGCTCATCTGCTTGTGTGGAGAAGCCCTTCCATGAAGAAATCAGCTGGATTTCACATAGATGAATGCAGAATAAAAAGAATTTGCCCTTGATGTTGTTCTGCCTGTAATATACGCACTCTCTGAGTATGTTAATTCAGTCGTTGATTCTGATCTGTCTTTTCTTAAAATACCTGCCTGTGTCCTTGGTGAATATCATAAGTGGTGGTATCATTCCTGACATATGAGACACAATTTTTCAAGCCCTTCTTAGTTAGGGTTTGAACTGACCAGGTGCTACCCCAACTCACTAGGAGTTGAAGGACCTTCACAGATAAGGTGTTGCTGTTAGTTTCAGTTTTGCTGTAGAGACAAGTGAATTACTAAGACATACATTTGACTTCTCTGATTATTTGTTATTTCCACATCTTCGTGGCTATGCGCAAGTGGTTTCTGTTTCTCTGCAATGTGTCCTTGATGGGACTTCTGTTTATTTTCACTTGAAAATTGCTTGATTCTTCTTTGATTCTTGAACACATCAGGGAGGGATTTTCTCCCTTGGTTGCTCTGTTCTGAACTAGAGAGCAAGCCCACAGACACCTTGCATCAATTAAATCAGCCTGCAAAATACGGTACCTCTTCAAGTGACTAATGAGGATGCAACAATCAGTGTCTCTTGATAATTTGGAAATGAGTGTGTGAAGGCAGGGAGGATGCACAGCTTGATTTGTTTTATTTGTGACTCAGCCAAACTGTAAAATGCTTCAGTGTCCTGACAATGCTCATTTTTGGATCTTTGCATTTGAAAAGGTTTTGCTAGTCAACGATGAAACGCAACATATTTTTTCTTGTGTTCACTGCTTCTGAAGTACTGTGGTTTGCACTTGTCTGCTCCAGATAAGCCAAAGAGCTATCCACTCCTTTGCTGATTGTTGGTTCTTACAAGCAGTACTGTATGCAACCATGGAAACATGCCTGTGTGACTCCAGTGTGAACCTGACCCATGTGTAGTGCTGTATTTGGGGGGCCCAGGATCAGTGCACGAGATTCCTGCTGGCTTCTGTGAGCTGTGGATGGGCCCTGCATTGAGCTTGGCAGGGGTGACACTGCCCTGGGCGTCCCTCCCATGCCACTTTTCTTTCATGTGTTTTGTGTTTGACTAAAGCAATGTAACGAAGGGTGGGATTTTCCGAGTCTCAGTGCAAGTGCTCAGGTCCTTTTGGGTTTTCCATATGCTTTGGATGCCTGATGCCCTGAGCACCTTCCAAAATCCCAGCCCTCAGCTCTTCCACTATACTTGAAAACTTTTCAGTTCAATGCTTTCAAATGTAAAATCCTGTTATTCTGTTCTGATGGAGTGAATGTAAATTCCTGTGAGGGTGTGTAGGAGCTTTGGGAGCAAGGACCCAGCTGGATCTATGGTGGTGTCATGTTGTGGTCATGCTCCAGGAGGAAAGAACGTCTGCATCATCTTTGAGTATTTTAGTAAAGATACAATTAGTGGAATGTTTACATACAGCCTACTGACAAAAAAGGAGACAAAAAAAAAAAAAAAGATATAAAAGTGTAAAGTATTTAGGTGGAAGACTCTACTAGTTTTTTCTTGTTTTGCAGATCACAGTAGCTATTTTTGAAGTTGGTAAATGTGTATAACTTTTGCAAAGACCAGACAGAACTACCTGTTCACTTTCAATGTGCCCCGTGCTGAATTGAACCTATTTCACTCTCTGCTGTTGTTATGCTGCTGATTCTGCTGTTCTGAACTGTTCACTGGATCATTCCATTTGCATGCAACACAAATGCAAGCTGAGCTGTCTGAGAGTAAAGCTGAAACACGTTTGTATAACTTGAATTGATTAATGACTTTCTCTTTTCCACGCCCTCTTGAAATGCTGTGTATAATTTTGATTTGTTTCTTCTGCCCTGATTTCTTTCCATTTTTGGTTTGTTGTTTTTTTTTTTGAATGGTAATTTATTTTTGTTTGGATTATAGGCAGTATCTGTACATTTTGTTTCAAGGTGATATTGTGGATGTCTTTAAAAAACCAAATTGTTATTTTATATAATTTTATCATAAAGTTGCTCTAATAAATCATTCTTTTATCATGTGACAGTGATGCTGCATTTTGTGCGTTAATTTGGAGGAGGATGTGTGTTTGGTGGAGGGATTGTTCCAACTGCCTGTTCTCACTGGTATTAAGTGCAGTGCAATGACAGAATTGTCAGCAGCTGAAGACTCACAGCACAACTGGATCAGTCCTGGTGACACCAGGATCCCTCTCCAAAGAACGGGAGTCCCCTTATTCCCCCAGAACTTCCAGGGTTGAAGTCCCTGAGTCCTTTTCACGTGAAGGTGGCACATCTGAGTATTGTGTGGTGATACTTTATTTTTCGTGCAGTTTTGTTTCATTGCCATGACTAATATGGTGGTTGAATCCAGCCTGGAAGTGATCATTCTCCAGGAGGTATGTGATTGCAGATACCTTATTAGGCTTTTTTTTTTTTTTTTTTTTTTTCCCTTTATATTTTTTTTTTTTTTT
>VXAX01006669.1:0-29236 GCA_013399835.1 Leptocoma aspasia | reverse complement strand
TTTTTTTTTTTTTTTTGTTCTCCCCTTATATATATAGTTTATGTATCTGTGAAATACTTTTTGAAGTTTTCCTTCAGGCCACCAGTGCCCTCCTTCCCTCCTGCAGTTCTGTCTGAGCTTTGCATCCTTCCTGGCACTTAAGAAATAATGTTAATTTCTCCTTCTCTGCACTGTCTTAAGCCTCCCCCACCTTGCCTGGTGCCACATGAGACTCTGCATTAGCACAGCTCCTGCAGGAAGCAGAACACATGCAGCTGATGAAAACATGGCATTGTTTGCCAGCAATAACTAAAGCAGAAAGAGGAAGAAAATACTAGTCCCTAACTAGAATCACTGGGAGATTTTCCATCCCCCAGTTACCCTTCCATTAGATACTTGAACATGGAAATCTTTTACATTTAAGTTTTAGGGAGGGATTTCATGTTCAAAAAAAAAAAATGTTATGCCTCCCTTAAAAAGCTTTCTGAATCTTCGTTCATGTGCTGTGTCTGCAGAGGTTTTCTGTGTTGTCTGCAGTGCAGGGCTGGATTGCACACTTACACATTTCCTCTCCCCAGGCTTTCCTGACAGTATGGAGCAGTGTTTGAGTCAGGATGCTGTGCAAGGGGCCCTTTTGAAATCAGTAGTGCACTCACTTCATTAATTTTTAACAGTTTGACTGAATAAACATAAGAGGTGGTGGAACTGTAGCCAAAACTATTTGCAACATAATGGAAGCTGCTAGAATTGAAAAATAAAGGATAGATGGGAAAAGTAATGATCTCCTCTGTGCATCTTCCTGCTGAGCCTTCAGCTGCAAGCCTGGCTCTCCAACATCCTCAGCTGCTTTGGGAAATAGAACCAGGTTTTCCACGTGTGCATAGCAGGGAACACCAGAATGCTTTACCTTGAGCAGGGTTTCAGGATCCTTTCTCAGAACAGAACTTGATTCTTTGGAGGAGACAGGTTCTTTTTTTTGGATGTTGTGTGAAGAACCAGTGGTAGACCCTCATCTGCTGGGTTCTGCCCATGCAATGGTGGGAGAGCACCGTGTCTTTCTCAGCAAAGACATCCTTGGGCTTTGAAGAGCAAAGCCCTGCTGGTCTCAGCTGGTGAGGTGGGGTTGGTGTGGGGCAGCTGTGGGCATTTTGCTTGCAGGGGTGTTGCTTTCCTTAATGGGGTGCCACCATTGGGATACAACTCTGCAAAGACTCTGAGCACCAGCACACAGGAGCTCACCTGAGCAGTTACTTAGAAAAGGCATTTTATTTCATTTATTATATTTATTTTTATTTATTTAATTTATTTATTTTTTTGTTTTATTTATTGGATCGGCTGCTGAGCTCTGTGATTGATGTGGGCTGAGCAAGAGAAGCTAAGAACAATGAATATAAGAAAGTAGAAGTCATTAGGACTCTACCCTGATTAAGCCTTTTCTCCTCTGAACAGAAAATACTGGGAATACTGTACTTGCCGAAAGAGTTGATGCCAGAGAGGGTTTAGTTAAACACTAAATGCTTCTGTCAACATTCAAATCACAGGAAGGAAAACCACCAAAAAACCCAAAATACAGCATCCACATGGCACCTGCGGACACTTCCCAAACAGGAGATCCAGAGGCATGGGTGAGGTTTGGTTTCAGCAAGAGCAATAACCACAGAGAGAAGAGAAGGAGTTTTTTATTATAATTTTTATAATACAAAATACATTCAACACAGCATACACTGAAGTATTTTCCTAATACTTGCAAGTCATCTTTCCCAGGTGTGACTGGAGGGTGAGTGCTATGAAAGATGAGTGACAAGACTGAGACAGCAAAGGACTCTGCAATCTCTTGTGCTATATGAATCACAGCTTTATTTATTTGTTTGGAACTGAAATATTTTTCCAAACAAAACATGGCTGGCAGGCATTTGGTATTTAATTTTAGGCTGAATAAAATTATTTCAAGTAAGTTAAATGTTTCAAGTCCATGGTCAGATATCTTAGTGAATTTACTGAATATTTTAAAAAGTGGAAACTGAGTAAATAATTCAAAATACTTCCAAACAAATCACAGTTTTATTTACACTTTGAAATTTTTCCTTGGCTTGTCAGCTGAATCACTTCCCAGTTCTAAACCTGANCCCCCAAGCTAATTTACGTATACAATCTTTTGGCACAAAGTATAAATAGAGCATTTTTCTTTTCAAGTGTATGGACCTTGGCTACTCCTGCCTCCCATCCTTCTGTCAGTTCTTGGTATTTGGAGCCCAGCCTTGTTCTCATGAAACAGAAAGTGTAGTTTTGTAGTAATCTGTACAGTGGTACTGATGTTTTTGTCTATAATTAGCTCTCAGAGATGAGAATGTGTTAAACTGGCAGTTTCTTCTTAGCAAACCTCCCACACAGGCAGAAAAAGCTCTTTCACTGTGTCTTTTAATGCACCCTGTAACAAACTGGAAGCCAAGGCATGATTTTTAGAGGGAATATGTTAACCACAGAGTGCCACCCAACCATACAGCAGGAGATGCATTTATTCTGTGTGGGATGGTGGCAAGTCAGCCGGAAGAACTGGTAGAAGGAGCCTTGTCTGAGAGTTGGGGAAGAGGAAGAAGAAAGAAAATTTCCTGTTTGCTCTACAACTTGCTATTCTTTTTTTCTTTCCTCCCCCCAGCTGCATGAATTGGTCAAATAGAGCCATATTCTACCCACAAACCCTCTTCCATCCTGAAACTCATAGCTACAACCCTGTTAGTAAGATCAGAAATGCAGAATGGTTGGGCTGGTATGTGAGATCAGATGAGAGGGAAACTGGGATTTTGCAAGCTGGAGAGGAGGAGGACAGTGGAATTTATCAGTGCTGCAAGTGGTTAGAGAGCTGACAAAGAGGAGAAATACAGGTCCTTTTCCTGGAAGCTGCTCTTCCTCTGATACAACCTGCTTCAACTGAACTTGTGATACTGGAGAAATAAATGATAAATCCTGAACTTGGTAAAAAGGTGCTGCTGCCTGTGTGGTTCGATCCCGAAGTCAGTGGGAGCTTTTGTGACTTTATGTTGACATAATTCATGCCAGGATTTCAGTCCTGCACACAAGCAGCAGCTTAGCTGAAGTATTTAGTTGGAATGCTCAGCCTCTGAAGTCATCTGAGGGCCAGGGACACTTCCTGGGGGTGATTTGGACCTTTAGCAGGGGTGGCTTTCTGGAGCTCTTTTCTTTGGCTGCAGATCCTGCCTCCAGCTTTCTGGTTACTCAGATCTACAGGGAGAGCAGCAGCCTTAGCTTTGTTTTTAAGTCCTGTTGTAACAGAGATTTGGGATGGCTCCCATGATAAGTGATCTGTGCACAGCAGTAAATTCAGGAGTGAGGTGGCTGGGCAGAGAGGTGTCCTATCTGCTCCACTAACTTCTTTTTGGGCTTCTTTGGGTTCATGCTTGTGTTTTGGTCTTAAGGGAAGCAGAGGACTCACGGCACTTGCAGTTTCCCAGGGAAAGGCCCCTTTCTGTTGTGCCAAATCTATCCTCTGGTTCTTATTTTTTTCATCTTCAGCAGCTTAATACAAGGGGTGCTAAATCCTTGTGTTCCAAGCTGTGTCTGCATTGACTCCTTACAGCATCCTTCCTCTGGTACTGCACTAGGGAACTGCATCCTTGGGTTCAGTAGGAATAAGAGGCTGCCTGGAGAAAAGGAGCAGCGTTCCCAGAGTGATTTGTGTCAGCTGAGGTGCAACCTTTGGATTTTTATAGAAGGCATAATTTCTTAGAAGCTGCCCCAAACTCAGTGTCAGATATAACCCCTAAACAGCATCACTGCAAATTCCAAATGCCACATGTTCAAGATGAGGGCTGCATTGTTCCAAAGGAGTTGGCTTGCTCCCTTGTGTTTGTCCAAGCATGACTGAGCAGGAAAGTGCTTTCAAGAAAAACTTTGTTTTGGAGGGTTTGTTTGTCTGCTTAAAATGAAGCTTCTGGTTAAGAATAATGCAGTGAAAATAGAGCCACGTTTGGGCTGCTAACAGCACCAAAGCTGAGCAGTCCTTCCAACCAGTGTCTTCTCATGCTTGATCTGGACTCTGACTTTCCACCACTGAGTGGGAGCTTTGCCATCCAACAGAGCAAGTTATGGCAAATGTATGAAGATCAGGACCCGGAGTTTAAGAACTGGGTCACAACAACTGGATGATAACTTAGTACCCTGTCAGTACATGTTGTGAAACTCAGTGTCTAAGAGGAAGTGATCTACAACAGGAGGGGAAAAAAACCAGAAGAACCCTAAACAAATGTGCTGACAGAGCATGAGTACTGCCTTTTGTACATAAGGCTGGGAGTAACATCAGAGTACAGTGGGACATCCACACAGGAGGAGACCTTCCAAGATGGTAAGTACATTTGTCATCATCTTGAGAGAGCTGGGGGGTGGTCATGAAGAGATGAATGCACCTTATTCACCTGGACAGGATTTGGTATAGTTAAAAATCATATTCTTATGTTTGAAATTCAAAGTCTGACACAATTTGTTGCTGGTGGAGAAAATAAGTACCAAGAGGTATTTTGGAGGCAAGGAGAAAGCAACCTAAATGTTACAAACAGCAGTGTCCTGTGGGTACTTGGCAGACTGGCATTAGCTGGTGTCCCAGGCTGTGAAGCAATGCTAAGTACTGCTTATATTTATTGCTCTTGGATGAACTTCAGTCATTGAAACTGGTAGCTTGTAGAGCCCTGAAAGCTTCGAGGGAGCCGTAGTTAATTGCTGACTAGTTACAATGTTATTCTTAGGAATTCTCGTTGCATCTGTGATGTTTCCCTTCTTGAAAATGAAACTGTTTTAGAGCAGTTCTCAAGACTTCTGTACAGCAGGTGGGACTTCAACCCAGCACCAGTCAAAAACATCAAGAAGGGCATTGTTTGAACAAAATGGTAGATGATTCTATCACAGCACATATAAAATCTGTTCACCTTTGTATTTTAAGAAAAACGCTGCTTTTGGAAGACATTTTGTAACTGTTGCTGAAAAAGAGAAGTGAAACAAGTTGTTTCTGGTGAGCTCCATCCATCTGAGGCCATCATGTGGCTCTAATTGCACTGACACCTGCAGTTTCTTACCAAGACACTGCCTGGTCACCAGATGTGACTTCGGGAGCCAGAGGGACAAGGCAACATCTCTCAGCTCCAGTTCTGTGATGTGAAGCACCCGTGGTGGCTGTTTGTTCCTGGCCAGCCCAGCTGATTGGGACACCTGTGCCAAAGCCACAAGCTGTGGAGTGTGACCTGCAGCCTCAGTGGGCTCTCCTGGCCCAGCCTGAAGGGCTGCTACCGTTTGTCAGATGCCTCTCTCCTCCTCCTTTAAAATACCTTTGCCTCACTTTCTACCCAACTCTTTCACATCTTCACTCTTGCTCTCTCTTCCCTTTCTTCCCACTAAGATTTTTGGGTTGGAATGTGACCACTTCCTCTCATGTGTGTTGCTGTCTCACACCTTTCTCTCTGTGGTGGGTTGTATCTCCCCCATCTGCTTACTCTCTGGGGTAAGACAGTGGGTCTTTATTTTGTGCTAAAAACATGAACTGAGATTCCAGAGATATGGGAATGGCCAACTGTCCTTCACTGCTGGCAGCCACTCCATTTCTCCAGGGCTGGGAGAATGGATGTTTACCTGCCAACATTTGTAACTATTTCTAGTGTAAAAGCTTGCAGCTGAGCCTGGGGCAGCAAATGGAAGTGACAGTGAAAAGCGTGAGTAAAACTGCTTTGGGAAGTGGGCCCTGCTATAGTGATTACAGCTGGTAACAACAAGCAGGTCCTGAAATGGAAACATGGCTTTCTTCTATGCAGCTCCAGTATGCTTTTAAGCAGGAGTGTTTGTACCTTTTCTTCCCTCTCCACCTTTTCCATCTTTGTCATTCTCTCTTGTCTGCTCTTTTACCACAGGCCCTCTCTTTCCACATCCCTCTCTGCATTCCCCAAGTCATTGTTTCAGATCCATCTCCCTTTTCTTCTAAGACATCCTCCACCTCTTTGGTTCAGCCCTACCAGTACCTGTGAGTCCCACAGGAAGCCTTTGGGGCTGTGTCTGGGCAGTGCCCCACCCCTGCCTGTTCCATGCAGCCACAGCATCCATACAGAAAGGTGGAGTGGGCAGGAGCTGGAGGCAGCAGGGAACGTGTACGGCCGTGCTGCTTTACTGCTGGGGGAGGGCAGACACCGTAAGCCCACCCAGTTCTGGTGACAACAGCTGTGAACACATGGCAAGATGGATGGGACAAGTCTGGCATAAAACTTGTTTGAGTGTGGCCACCCACAGAGCAACTCCATATCCAATACCACTGGAGCAGGTTCATCCTCCAGGCTACAAACGCCCAGTGGCTCAGGGGTCAGCAGCAGTCCTTCAGGGACTGCACAGGTGGTGGTATCATCTGGTAGCACCTTCTGGGATCTGCTGTACCCCAGGATGTGCTTCTTGCTTCTGAGAATGAACAGTGTCATCAGGCTCCTGTGGGGGAAATTCACCTCTGCCAACACAGGGATGATTCATGACCCACTGGGCATGTGTCAAGTTTTTCAGAAGGTAAAATAGGCAAGTGCCAACTCCTCCTGTCTGGCCATCTGCTGCCATATTGGCATATTTTGGTATTTGCTCTTATGGTTGCCTCTGCTGGTGGTAACACAAGACTGGAGAAATACTGCCTGAGAAGGAAAAGAAGATAACTTATTTTCTAGAGTCATGACTGCAACAGGGGAGAAGGGGAGTTTGTATTTCAGCCTGGTCCCTGTCCCCTTAACAGAGTCATTTCTGGAAGAGACACTGGCATTGAAGACAGCTCAGAGGCACAGGAAGAGAGCAGAAGTCTGACAGAGTCACACGCAGGATGAGACTGATGCTGCACACTATCACCCACTGCTTCTGCATTTAATTACTGCTTGTGGCAAATATATTTGCTTGCAACAGGACAAAAGTGGGTGTTGAAGGATGGCTGGAAGAGGCAGCGATGCAGCTGTTTACACATTAATTACTGCAGGGAATTTTGTGTATAGACAGCACTGGGGAAAAGCTGTGGGGACATGTCTTTCTGTCACTTTGGAATCTGTTAATGTCACTCAAGACCCATAATACAGGGAGGATGTTGCACAGATCCATACTCAAATCTCAGAGCACTGTGTAAAGCAGTGGCAGTAACCTGCACTTTTTGTCTGTAATTGGCTGTACACAAATGTTGTCATAAAGCTTTATTTTTCCCCTTTCATCCATTTCTGTTTTTCAGATTGTGAAAAAAGCATTAAAAACATCCCTGATGTTTAATGAGTCCTCCAACATGAAATTAGGCGTGAACAATCAAAAAGACGTCAAAATGGTAATTATTGGGATACACCACATTTGCTTACAAGAGCTGAGATTGCACTGACATTTCTGAAAACAAATAACAGGTTAAGAAGAATGATTTTATTGGCCATTTTAGAAATCTGTGTAGGCTTGTCAATCCTATTTGTAAACAAGTGAGTGACAAAACCCTCATTGATTATCCGGTAGACTGATCAAACCTTGCCTAGAGGGAATAATGTGGAGATAAATCCTGCAGCTCCCTCTGGCTCGGGACAAGGAAACCATGCTCATACAAACAGCCTCACTTCCACCATTGGCACAGCATTTATTCATGTATCCATTTGTTCACTTATTCAGATGCCCAGAGTACCTGGACATCACAGTGTGTAGCATGGTGACAGCCATGATGTGACTTCCAAATAGATTCCTTACCTTAGAAATGTCTTCTAAAAGCTGTCTAAGTCTTGCTAACGTGTTCATGTGATGTGCAGAACTGTTAAAAATGGGTGAGATTTTTTTTTTTTTGTGGTAAGGTGGAGAACAAGCCAGAGGGCAAAAATTTAAATAGATAACTTAAAGATGATTATTTTATTCAAATCACTACCTGAAATCCATGCCAGCACAGTAGATTTTGAGAAAAGCAGAGAAAATTAAAGGCAAGAAGATTTATCCACGTAGAAATTGAAACAGAAACTTTCAGAGGCAAGTGCTTTCTGTGCAGTTTTCCCATGTGCCCTTTTGGGAGCTCAGATTTATGGCTACAGCCTCACGACCACCCCCAGACTTGATTCTCCTGCCTGGAAGCTCAGAAGCTCAGCTCTGAAGTGCATGTTGCCTATCACAGGCCAGTGGATGGTTCCAGCTCCCAAGAATTGCCATGGAGAGCCAGACATGATAATTACTGGGGGGAAATAGATCTGCATGTGTGGTTGGTTGTCTCTTCCTGCTCGGTACAGGGCAGCATTTAGAGCCTGGTGCTATAATTCTCAGCATGTGAGTGGCTGCACTGCAGATCTGAAGCTACCAGGTAGCCAGGATACTTTTTTTTTCCCCATCTACATTCAGGAAAAAAATGAAAGTGCAGCAAAAGGGAAATGAAACTAACTCACCACACTAGAATGACATGGGAATACTGAGCACACGGATAAATGAGATTTGTGTAGTTTCAGTTAAGGGAGGTTTAAGACAAAACCAGAACATGTTCAGAAACCACAAAATGTCTTTCTGCCTCTGACACTTTCTGAATTGTTTTTTCTCCCCTGACAACACAAACTTCCTTTTTATGGTAATGCTTGGCTTAATCCCACAGCTAATCTTGTGTTAGAAATTTCCTTATTTTGATTTTGGTAGAAATTTTGTTGAACATCCATTGGTCCTGTGCTAAAATAAAGCTAATCAATGTCAAATTGATCACAAAATTTGGGAAAAAACAAGGGATTGATATGTTAGCACAAAAAAATTAAACAAAAAAATGGAACTAAAATCATGATCTTCACATAAACCAACACCAATCCATTTCCAAATTTTCTTCTTTTTTTTTCCCAGTTGCACTTTATTTGATCTTATCTCCTTTCCAGACTGTTTGTTCCACTTTATTCTCTGATTTCAAGATTTCATTCCCTTTCCTGAAAGGAAGAAGTTCCTTTCAGGAAAGGGAATGAAATCTTGCCATTTCAGTGAGGATCAATTGGACAAGTTTTAGTCCATTTCCCTGAACATCATGTCATCCCATCGGCTTTTATTGTTTTCACTTAGTTTCAGAATTTTTTCTTTTGTTTTTTAGCATTTCATTTCTTCAATTTATTCTCCTTTGTTTGCCTTTCTTCCATGATTTTGGGGTTTCAATAATTCAATAATTTTGGCAAGTTTTGGTCCTTTTTACTGCACCTCATTTGAGTTTAAAGAGACCTTTTAAAGGTCATCTAATCCAACCTCCCTGAAGAGAGAAGGGAGGTTGATCTTCAACTAGATCAGGTTGCTCAGGGCCCTGTCCAAGCAGACCTTGAAGAGTTGTTCCTCACTTTCTGTGCTGCACTTAAGAACACTGCCTGCCAGTAGCTGCAAGCAGATCTCCTAATCAAAGATTGTGATTTATTCACCTGCACAGGTAGCCATCCATTAACTGGTGCTTCAGTGTCTTGGTGATCACTTAAATCTTCTCCTCTGTGGGTTCTGTTCCAGCTTCAAATCTTAGGGGCAATTTTGATATTTGGTCTTCTCCTGATGGCCCTTTACTTCCTGAGTGTGGACAGCACAGTTGATGCTAACATAGAAGCAGTAGTTGTCAGCATTTACAGAAAGGTGGAGGAGGAAGGACTGTACAGAGATCTCCCAGAGGAAGAAGGACTCTATGGAGATCCCCCAAGAACCACAATAACTGAGGAGGGCACCAAGAGATCCAATGACTCCTGCAGGTGAGTCAGCTTAGATGGCACATGGAGAAGTCATCACCAGATGGAGAAACAGTTACAGCACTGATTATATCAGCATAGGTTTTATTCTCTTCCCACTATATCATAAGTGATGAAGCATTAATTTGGGAAGAGTGGGGCTGCTGTTTAGGCATTGGGTAATTGGCAGGTGCCTGCTGTGAGGGGCAGTAGGGGCAGTGACACAGCTGCTCTCCCAGTCCTGTGCTTGTATGTTCATCTCAGCTCAGTTGCTCCTGTGCCACCTCCAGCCATCCTCCTTTTGTGGCAGCACTGGGAGGCAGCAGGGTGACCAGCTGGCAGAGCAGCCTTTCTCAGAGGCTGGAGGGGCAGGGAATGTCTGTGCTGGGGGAGGGTGAAGAGGGTACCCAAGCAACATCCAGCTATGGGGGTTTGCTTTTCTCCATATCTTAGGCACAGTAAAATAAAAAGCTCAGAATACTGAGAAACCATTCTGCTGAATTTGGGAGGTCACTGTACAACAATATAAGCCTGGCTATAAAAACTAGGGGTAGAGAGCACTCCCAGCCTGTTTGTCCAGCTCATCTTGTTTCCTGTGGAGGGTGACACCCAGCATGGCCAACTGCACGGCCTGACAGGTGCTTGGTGTCTTGTTGGGGTCACAGTCACTTGCTTCACAGTACAAAATTGCCATTGCAGCTTTGAATTTGTGGAAAATGTTCCTTATGACTTACCCTTCGAGATAAACAGCACTGCAGCCAAACCCTTGTACCAAGCCTGGATGAGACTGCTTGATCTAGCCCAGGAAAAAGTTCATGTGGCTTCTTACTACTGGTCTCTTACTGGGAAGGATATCAGTGTCAATGACTCCTCTTCCAAGCAGGTAAGGTAAAATCAACAGCAAGCATGTCTGTGGTTGTTTTACTCATGTTTTACTCATGCACATGTGGCAGAGGGCAGGCTGGCTGTGTGGTCTCTCTCCCAGAGACATTGCTTAATTCCTCCTGCAGACCCAGGAAGGTTTTCCATGCTGTTCTGAAGCAACACTCCAACTTTCCTCCTTCAGCCAAGTTAGACTGAAATAAATGAAATTTCTGACCTTCCTTCTGCTGGGGTTCTTCAAAGGAAGTACTCATTAGTAACACTGTGCTTGCTACTTACTACATCTACTTACTACTGTATCTTACTACACCTTCTGTAACAAAATATAAAAAAATAACAATGTACCACACAGGGTGAAGATATCCTGCAGAGGTTTGAGAGGTTACTTGCAGAGAATGTCTCTTTGTATATTGCAGCAAGTTCACCAACTCTGGCCACAAAATCAAAGGACCTAGAGATTTTAGAGGAAAAAGGTAATTATTTCCCTTCAGTGATCCACTCAGAGCTTCTGTATTGCAAAAAGGCACCTGGGGGAAACTGGTCCCCAAGGTCTGTTCTGGTGTGGTGCTTACATGGATTCACAGGACAAGCACCATCTGCTCACTAGTTCATGCTTTCCTTCTGTGTTGCCATGCTCTTTAGGATTTTCTGAAATTTCACATTTTGCTTTTTTTTTTTTCAAGTTACTGTGTTCCCAGGAATGAGTGCTTCTGAACTTTGGTAGTTGTTACTGCCTGCAAGAATCAGACATGTAGATGTGTCCTGGTTGTTAAGGAACCATCTCCATGCTATATCTAAAGTATTTTTCCCTTCTCCATCTTTCTTCAGGGGCTCATGTAAAAAAGATTGATTTTGGACATTTGACAGGAGGAGTGTTGCATAGCAAATTCTGGATAGTAGACATGAAACACGTATATATTGGTAGTGCAAACATGGACTGGAGATCTTTATCTCAGGTAACCTCTGCTGCTGAGTATTCAAAAATCTGGGGGAAAATTCATGTCCTAAGAGATAACAGAGAAAAATCGTAATGATGTAAAATATTGTCAGAGCAGAAGAAACAGCAAATAACCCCCTGGAGGTGGCTCCTTCTGGGGCTGTGACACAGTCTGCTCTCTTTGCAGGTGAAAGAGTTTGGTGCTGTGATGTATAACTGCAGCTGTTTGGCCAAAGACCTCTGGAAAACATTTAGTACCTACTGGGATGTTGGATATCCTAATGCTACCATCCCACTCCCTTGGCCTCTTAATTATTCAACCCAAATTAACAGTCATCAGCCTCTGGAAGCAGAATTTAATGGAATCTTGACAGAAACCTATTTTTCTGTAAGTATGTTTGAAAATAACATGACAGACTGTAAACTGTTTAATTATTGAGCAGGAACTTCTTCAGCAGTCTTCCTCAATTGCCTGTGTTCCAGGTGGATAATAATTTGTTCCTTAGGTTTCTCTGGAACGATTCAAAGAATAGGGATAAACCCAGCATAAGCTGTTGAACTGTATGGCAGGAACAGTGTGCAGGTCTCTTTTAATCACCTGTAGGCTCGATATATCAATAAATATCTGACTCAGCAGGATATGGAAGACGTGAGGAAAGGCGGTGGTCCATCTCAAGTGCTTTGTGATATTTTAATGAAAACTAGACAGACCTAAACATAAATGAGTCGCAGTCTGAGGAAACAAAAAGAAGAATTAAATCACTGATCTACATGTTTGCTTTTTTTTTTACAGGCTTCCCCTCCAGCATTTTGTCCAGAAGGTCGCACCCATGACCTCCATGCTATACTCAGTATTATCAGTCAGGCACAGAAGTTTGTCTATGTTTCTGTTATGGAATATTTCCCTACCAGCCGTTTTGTTCATCCAAAAAGGTACAATTTTAATCCTGAGCTAATCAGTTACTTGTACTATTTAAAGAAAAAAAAATATGATTCCCCTCCTTCTGCAATGAAAATATTCAGAATGGAGAGAAGCTTTGCTCTGCATTGACAACCATCCCGTAGACTGTGCCTCCCAGGTACCAGGGGACAGGAGGAGAGGAAACAGCCTCAAGCTGTGCCAGGGGAGGTTTAGATTTGATATTAGGGAAAAGAAATTCATAGAAAGGGTTGTCAGGTATTGGAACAGACTACCCAGGGAAGTAGTGGAGCCACCATCCCTGGAAGTGTTTAAAAATTCTGTGGATATGACGCTAGAATACATGGTTTAGTGGTGGACATGGTGCTGGTGCTGGGCTGAGAGTTGGACTTGATGATCTTAAAGGTCTTTTCCAGAACCTAACAATCCTAGGATTCTGTGATTCCAGTCCTGATGCTGCAGGAAGGATGATTACCAACACCTGTGTGCTTTGCTGGTGTTTTAGAGCAGCCTCCTGTGCTCTACACACAGCAGGAAAGCTGTGAAATGCCATACTAAGGACAGTCAGGTCCAGCATTCTCCAAAATTCAACACAGCAGCTTTATGAATTGAGAGAGGAAAGGGAACACCAGAAATATATCTGAAATCAGATTTTTCAGAGAAAACATTGCTGTGCTCTCCTTTCTTGCTCCCATTTTTTCTTTCTTGCTGTCCTTTAGTTCTGAAGAGTCTTGACTTCCTGCTCTATTTCCTGCTTGATGCACTTGACCCATAGTTTAGAGAGTGGTTCTTGACTGTCCTGACCTTTTCAGTGAGAGCTCAAACAGCCTCTAAAAGAAACTTCTGGGGTTTTTTGTTTGTTCGGGGATTGGTGTTTTTTTTTTTTTTTTTTTGTTTGCTGTTGTTGGGGTTTTTTTTTGTTGTTGTTGTTTGGGGTTTTTGTTTTGTTTTTAATAATTCCATCTAAGTTCCAGCAGCAGCTTCAGAGATAAGGTGACAGTGGTGATCTGGAGTGATCACAGAATCATAGAATGGTTTGGGTTACAGACCATATCCTTCCTCCCCTCCTGTGCCATGGGCAGGGACACCTTTCACTAGACCAGGCTGCTCAAGCCCCATCCAGCCTGGCCTTGAGCCTGCATGTGGTGACCACTGCCATGGTCCCAGAGACTGCCCAAGACCACAGCAGAACTATGCAGACTCTGCACATGAACCCAAACCTGAGTAGCACAGGAAGTTAGGCATGGGGCAGCACTGACTCCCAAATCCTCTTAGATATGCTTGAATTGGAATGTTTACGTGCAACCAAGTGCTCTGCATTATCTGCTTACAACACTTCTGAGTTTTCCAACCATTCAAATAATCTGAGAAAGAAGCTCAAGTGAAAGAATTATGTACAACATGTCTTGTTGAATAGGGTAAGCTCTAGGCTGCCATTTAGCCAGAATGATACCACGCATTATGTCCTCTGTCACAACTGTGTAAAGCCTCTGTTGTTCAGCTGAGGCATAGGTGTGTTATGGGGAAGATTTCAGGATAATAGAGAGACACAGATAATTCTACTGTCCAAGAAACAAAATCTTAAGACTAGCTTCTACTTGGAGGATGTCTTTAATAAATCAAACACCTCAGAAGATTTTCAGTTTATACATAGTGCAGTTGAGTGTCTGGGTTTCTCATCTTATGAGAACCAAGAATAAGTTCCCAGAAAGTCTCTTTTCCCCCTTAGGATTGTGTGCATTAATACTCCTCATTCTTCATCTGAAAGCTTAATCCTTCAGTTTGTGACATCTAGGGCTGATCAGATGCAAACTAGAGTTTGAAAGGCCCAGGGAAAGTGGCACAGGGCCTCGGGCTATCTCCACAGCAACCAGCTGTAGTGCCAGGAATTGAAGCTGATTAGTTCAGGTTAGGTTCCTCCAGCAGCTGAGGCAGAGGGAACAAAGCTACTGTCTAATGTCTGAGTGTTAATCAACTAGAAACTGATATATTTAAAAAAATTGAAACCATTCAAAAATTGCATTTCAAATAGCATGATTTTCCAAGATTTTCAGGATCTGTAAGTCAAGCCTGAGCCTCAGAGCACGTGGCCAGGCCATTGATCACAAGAGGACGATGCACGGGAGAGGATTAGAGAATTCAGGCCTTTGTACATAGGACCAAAAGGATTAAGTTAGGCAAATTAATTCACCATTGCTCATGGGACTGTGAGCAAATGCTGGACCTCTCTCTGTATCAGCCCTCCAATCTGTACTAAACATGCTCATCTCCCTCCATGCAGCATTTGTTAGGATCTATGGAATGAAAATGCCATGTGGGTGTTTGGAGTTACCAGCCCTGGGATGCACATTGTCCAGCTCTTAGTGTTGTGTAGCTGGGTGAAGGATGTTAAAAATGTTCCCCATAGCTACAGCCAACACAAGTGTCAGGAAAACAGATTTTCCCATGTTCAGGGAACATGGAGAGCACAGCTGTGTCCATTACCTTGGGCACACACAACGAGGACAGGGAGGGGTGGGGAGGGATAGAGTCTGCCCATGCTGACTGATGGCACAGGACCACTGCAGACACTGGAAACAGTCTCCAGGGGCTTGAAAAAGTCATATTCTGCAAAATGGTTCTTGGACTTTCCTCTGGGCTCTGCACTGCTGTTTTTACTCTGTGCTGTATGAACTGGTTTTACTCTGGAGTTGCTATTGTTATCTTTAGTTTCCTAAGGAGATGAGCATGGTGGCACCATGCTGTGTCTGTATCTGTGTATGTACCCTTTACTAAGCTTTAAACTTTTGATGAATTTCACCCCAATTTGGCAGAGTCTGGAGGTCTAAAAACACGTTTTGTGGAAAGAACGGATTTGGTAGGAGGCAGAAACCTTGTATGTACCTCCAGGGAAGCCACAAGTGCTTCAGTTCCTAGGCATCAGAAATCATATCTGTGCATCATCACTCGTAGTCTCAGTTTAACGTCACAGCTTTCTAGAGAACTGTTTAAAAAAAAAAAGATCCCTTTTTGCACACACCTCCTTTTCTGCAGATACTGGCCAGCCATTGACAACGCCCTGAGACGTGCAGCTTTCAACCACAGAGCACAAGTCCGGCTCCTGGTCAGCTGCTGGGCGTACACTGACCCAGCCATGATCCACTACCTGAGGTCCCTGCGTGCTCTCAACAACCCACATGCCCACATCAGTGTCGACGTGGTATGAATAAGAAACCTGATTTTGGAAAGACAGCTTGAGGATACGGCCCCACACTGATTTTTGAGAACAAGCTGATGTTTGTGTGTACAAATATTAGATTTTAGAGAAGCAGGTTGTCTGTTTTTGCAGTGACTGCTTCCCATTTTTGTGAAAATGAGGCCCAATGTATAATATTTGAGGAAGAAGCTATTTAAAGCTACTAGTGATATCAGGTATGTGCCTGGCTGTGGAACTTATGCAGGCACTTCTGAGACATTATGCAGGCAGCTGCTTTTGCTGAGCACCATGACAGTAACAGTTTATATGATAATTTAGTGCTCCTCTCAGAGACCTTTGCCTGCATGGAATATGTTAAATCGGTCCAATTACTATCAGATTTTTAAAACTGAGAGCTCTGCTGTCTGCCTATACAGATAGATCTGTTCTTGAACAGTAAATATTGCACACAGGTCATAGGCATTAGGCTGGAATACATCAGGTGGAGTGGAGATGGTGTGGATGCTCCCAACATGATGCAGGAATCACAACAGAGAGATATCACAGAAGCAGGAGTGGGTTTCGAAAAAAAAGAATAAAAAGGGAAATGTAGATTTTGGTGAGAGTTAACACAAAAAGTTAGGCGTTAAAATTGCCTGCAGTACCCCTCATGTCTGTGATCAGCCCATTCTGGCACAAAATAAGAGCAGCAATCAATGGTAAATGCAGATCTATTAAACAGCTGCCTAAAACTGCATTTAATTGTCTGCCCTGTAATGATAATAGCTGTGCCACTAATGGAACATTGTGAGGCAAACATTATCTGTATCTGATCTCAATTGCTTATCCAGTTTTATGTATAGTGGAAGTATTATTTTCTAGTTTTCTTGGATAGGAGAAAAATCTCTTCTATGGTCTATTCAATAACAGAGTGAGATATGTTCTCTTCTGTTCTTCCCGTACTATTCTATTTGAAACTATAGAAACATGCATTGCCCAATCATGACATCTCTTCCTCACTCTGCTATTTATGTTAATATTTTTAATTTCTCTCCCTACAGAAACTCTTCATTGTTCCCGTTCTGAATCACACAAACATTCCTCATGGGAGAGTGAATCACAACAAATACATGGTCACTGATAAAGTAGCCTACATTGGTATGTATTCCATTCTCCATTATTTTAAATACATTATTTCAAATACTTCCAATATTTCCAGGATCTACTGGACTGAGACTGAGATAGGATCAGCTGCAATACCAAAAAATACCTCATTTTGCCATATAAAGCAAAGTCTGTCCTAGGTAAAGAAGTACAGTGTGAAGGGGAGCAAATAATGTAGGTCAAGTTCAGTAAGAGATTACTTGATATGATTGTGAACCATTAGGAACAGAGCATGACAAGGCTGAGTGCACAGCCTGTGACAAGCACAGTGGGAATTTCACAGCCTGTGAGCTCAGGATGACACAGGGATAGCTGGTGCTCCAGTATATAACATTATTGTGCTTTAATAAAAAGGAACTGCTGGGAGGAATTAATTCTATGCACTGTTTGTTGAACAGAACTCTAGGACAGGAAATGAGAAAACAGTAATGTCAACTGTGCACTGTTCCTGAAAGCCGGGATTGTGTTTACATTTCACTCTTTTATTAGGAACCCTCAAAAAATGGGATGTGAAAGTGCCCTGTCATTTCAGCCAGCTCATCCTCCCAGCAATACACACCAGCAAATAGCCTGATCTTCCAACTGGCTGAGGGTTTACAGTTTGCCTTCAATACTTTAATCCAATCCAATTGCCTTCAGTACTTTAATAACTTGTTTTGTACTTGAAGGCAGATGTGTAGATAATTTTTTTTTTACCATGCCTAAGCACCTTCTGGAATTGAGAGATTTTTCTGGCTAACCTGATCACGAGGGGAAGTGTGTGAGTGATAAAATGTGTATTGTGCACAATTTTCTGAATTGAGGTAGCTTTGGAGAGAGCCCTAGACAATGTCTGCAGCTGGATTCCCAGCTTTGCCTGGTTTAGAAACAGGCTTTGCATGTCAAGCTCAGAACAGCTCCTGAGGGCTTATTGATCAAGAGTCCAGTTTCTCCTTTTGTTTTCCTTTAGCAAGTGAAGAGAATTAAGTCAATTAAAGACTTTTTTCTTTAAACACAGAAACCCATGTCAAACACTGGTTTTTACCCCTCTTAATACTGAAATATTGCACTTTATTACCATGTTTATGAGTAGATCTGTGCATTCTGTCACAGGCTGTAACAGATCAGAAGGTTATGAACTTTCAGGGTTGCAGTTAATACCAAGTTTTCAAAACCTGAGGTCTGGTGTAAGAAGGAGGTGACCTGATTTTTGCTGCCTTGTTGGTCCTAATGAGATTTGCAGTAATAGAGCAAATCAACAAAGCCCAGAGATCAAACAGAACACTGGGAAATGAATGTTTTCTAATCAGCTACTTTTCCATTGCATAGGGACTTCCAATTGGTCAGAAAACTACTTCACTGATACAGCTGGCGTGGGACTAATTATCAAACAGAATTCGACCAACCTGCAAAGAAGGCAACAACCTGTCCAGGAACAGTTGAAAGCTTTTTTTGAGCGAGACTGGAATTCCAAATATGCAGTGAATCTGGAAGATGTGCAGGGACAGAAAGACTGTAACTGGGAGGCAGAGCCTAAAGTGAATTGAAATGTGCATTTAAAATAGAAACAAAAAAATGTATTTGAATCTCGTTCACGAGCAAATCAAGGAACTCTCTTCTTTTTGTCTTTGTCAGAGAAATCACTTCCTCATGGCATCCTCATTGATGACATGAGAATTTCTGATAGTTGACTCTACCTGCAAAACCATTAGTCAATGTGTGATGTTTGATTCTTTTGTGTGATTACGTCATTGCAGAGTTAATGAAATGCATACAGTGTTATATGACAAGCTGTCTGGCATTAAAGCAAACATCAGAGACACAGATCATTATTGCTGTGCTATTTTATCTTTAAAAATGATATATTTCAACCCAAATGTTCCATTAACAGTGTTTGCTTACATGTGTTTAAATATTTTAAATAAATTCCTGGCCACGTTAACATTTCAGCCATGTATATGATCACCTACAATAGCAAGGGCAGATTTTAAAAAGCATTTAGAAATTAGAGATACAGGGAAATACCTGTTTCTAAGTGTTGAGGCTAGCTGCTAGAGATAAATGCGTGGGATTTAAACCTTGGGGCCAGTTTCCAATTCAGCTGTCCTGGAGCCCCGAGTGTCTGGGGATGTTTGGATGTCTGTGTCTTGTGCAGCAAACAGGATGGGGGAGCAGGGCAAAGCTGCTACATGGGTGCTGTTGTGGCTAGGGCATCCCACCTGCACTGTAGGCAGTGCTTGGGGAGCCTCCTCGCTCCTTCTGGGCTGCCCTGGTGCTGGCCCTGAGCAGTGCTGTGTCTCTGGGCTGCCTTTCCTCCTGCAGTCACTCAAGGACCACAGCCCTGGGCCATCTGGTGCCTGATATCTGTATCCACCACAGCTCTGCCCTGGGTGACACTCTGAAGTGCCAGGAAAGGAGAGCAGGGCTCGTGCTCCAGCTGTGAGTGACACTGGGCTGGAGCTCCATGAGCCTTGCCAGGGCTGTGCATACACAAAAATCCCCATACAAATAAGGACTTTTAGAGATGACCCCCATCAATGTTCAGTTTTTAGGTTTCCAGGCTGCTCCTTAGCTATCTCTTCAGACACTTCCAAGACTCCTTGGAGTATCTTATCCATCATTACAAATCAATGCTTCTTGTTACCGTGGCAGATTTTTAAGACATGTAGTTACATGTACAGATATAATTGAAATTTTGGGAGTATTCACATGCATGCCAAAATATTGAAGAACATGCAGGTGCTTTTTGTGCTCTCACCCCCTATTTCCTTACTAGAGTTAGCTTGAAAATCTTTCTGAGAGGTTACATCTTCAACCAACAAAAGAGTTTTCTGTAGAGAAGCGCATTCCTCTAGATGGCACTCCAAGCTGTGTTTTTCTGTTTCGGCAGGGATAGATATTGCAGGAGTAAGAAGAAAACTTCTCTTTACTTGGGAGCTCAAATCTGACAGTGCTGGATTAGTTGTTCAGTGGGACAGAGTTTCTGGACAAGCTGGCAGAATTTTCTTATGGCCGTATAAACCCCAGGTGGGTTAAGGTTTGGCTTATAAAAGAAAAATGGATGCTTAGGGGGGTGCTCTTTTATTTTCTCTGTTGACATCACTGTTGGTTTTCCTCTATATATGGGAAGGTGAGGGGGGAGTTTACAATTAGTGCAATGAACTGGATCTAAGAGGAACTTGAGAGTATTTCCCTGGTTTCTTGTGAGGCTTTTGAAACCATTTCATACCTTGATTCTTATTTACTTGCTTTCTATTAGAAAGGTAGAATATAATGTAAGTTATAACCAGGCTTTGAGTTTCAATTTTTTTCCATTTATGAAACAGGGTTAATAATAGTCCTTATCCATTCATCTCTTACTTATCTTTTTCATTCAGATTGGGATTTCTCCAAGCTAAGGACTGTACCAAATGCAACCTGGGTCCTCCAGTGGCATTTATTAGCATCATCTTTGGGCAGATTGACTATTAGGAAAAAGTTCTTCACCCAGAGGGTGACTGGGCAGTGGAAAGGCTCCCCAGGGAAATTGTTATATCAAGAAGCATTTGAACTACACTCTTGGAAATGTGGTGTGATTCTTGGGGTTGTACTGTATAGAGCCAGGACTTGGACCTTGTGAGTCCCTTCCAACTCAGGATACTCTATGATTTTCTAGTCTGACTGTAGGCTGTTCAGATTTTTGTCAGTATTGGTTTATTCATGTCTAGAAAACGTTGCTGGTTTGGCTCTTGAGCATGGATACTCTCCTCTGATCAGCTCATCACCTGTGTGATGAGGGAGTACAAGGTGTGCGAACTGGCTCTGCTTTACTGGAGTGGCTTTCAGGAGGAGCTGCACTGCTCTCCCAGCAGGATCACCTCTGGAAGCTCTTGGTTTGGTGCAGTGCCTTGTGGCTACAGTGCTGTGACAGCAATGCAGGCAACAGCAAGACAGAACCTATCTGGCTCCATGGGTTGTGAGTACCAATATGACCACGAAGTCACCTTAGACATTAGACACGAGCTTATTCCCAGAGGTTTAGTACTGTCTGTTCACATTTTTTTCCGGCCATTACCCAGGATTTTCCTTTCCCAGTTGTTCCAGATAAAACATACCTTTGTTTCTTTAATCCAGGTACTGAAAAAACATTTCATCTACCATCTATGCCATATCAGGGTACACTTAATTTCTTGACAGTCATGGATATCTCCACAATCCTTAGAGGATACCTCTTGGGCCATGGGCACTGACTCACAGACCCCTGCTCTCTGTAGGGGCCCAGAAAAGTCAGCTTTAGTTGCAGGGTGGATTGTGGTGGTTCAGCTTCCTGAAGAGGGGAAGTGGAGAGGGAGGAGCCAGTTCTTTCTTCCTGGTATCCAGTGTTAGGATGTGTAGGAATAATTCAAAGTTGGATCAGGGGAGGTTCAAACGACACTAGGAAACATTTCCTTACCAAAAGAGTGGTCAAACACTAAACGTGACTTGTCTTGAGAGGTATTCAATGCCACAAGCCTGTCAGTGTTCAAGAGGCATTTGGACAATGCCCTTAAAAACCTCAATGTTTTTTTTTTGATGTTTTGGTCATCCCTGAAGTGGTCAAGCAATTGGACTGAATTATCATTGTGGGCCCCTTTCAATTAACTGTTATATTCTGTTCTATTCTAAATGGCTTTAAAGTGAAACAGGGTTAGATCAGATATAAGGAAAAAATCTGTACTGTGAGGGTGGTGAGGCCTTGGCCCAGGTTGCCCAGAGAAGCTGCAGCTGCCCCACCCCTGGGAGTGTTCAAGGCCAGGCTGGATGGGGCTCTGAGAGAGCTGGGCCAGTGGAAGGTGTCCCTGCCCATGGCAGGGGGTTAGGTAGGTGATCTTTAAGGTTCCTTTCATCCCTTTAACATTCTATGATTCTGTGATAAGAAGAAAAAAAGAAATTAGGAACATCTCAATCTACAGATGGTTAGACAGCCAAGTCCACTTCACTCACAACCCATTTCCTTAGTGTTTTGCTGTGACTGCTTTCCTGTACTAAGAAGAATATGGAGAAATACAGGATGAGAAAACTACTATAATGAAACATGTCTGCACTTGTCATTCTGGAGAGAGGATCTCATGAGTGAAGTGGTGATTGCAGCCATCTTGGCCATAAAGAATTTGAGTTTAAAATCTCTGTTGACAGGAGGAAAAGGGACAGCAAAACTTCAGCTCTGGACAGGAGGAGAGCTAACTTCAGGTTGCTCACGAAACTAGTGAGTAAAGTCTCCTGGGAAAAATGTTTTTGTATTTGAGGGGATTGTCCTGCTCTGCGCTGGGGCAGGTTCACCTGGAGTCCTGTGAGCAGTTTTGGGTGCCACACTAAAAAAAAAGACATTAGAGAACATCCAAAGGAAGCCACAAGGATGATGAAGGGTCTGGAGGGAAAGCTGTATGAGGAGTGGCTGAAGTCACTTGGTCTGTTCAGCCTGGAGAAGACTGAGGGGAGAGCTCACTGTGGCCTTCAACAGCCTCATGAGGGGCAGCAGAGGGGCAGGTGCTGATCTCTTCACTCTCATCTACAGGATCTGAGGAAATGGCTGGAGCTGAGTCATGAGGGGTTTGGGATGGATGTTAGGAAAAGGTTTTTCACCCAAAGGGTGTTTGAGCACTGGAACAGACTCCCCAGGGAGGTGGTCACAGCCCCAAGCCTGAGAGAGTTCAAGAAGCCTTTGGACAATGCTCTCATGCACGTGGTGGGAGTCTTGGGGTGTCCTATGCAGGGCCAGGAGTGGGATTCAAGGATCCTGACAGGTTCCTTCTGACTCAAGATACTCTATGGTTCAACTTGGGACTGTAATGAGTGAAAAGTCTCCATTACCCCCATATTTAGGAACTGTGCTGTCATTAAGCATCCACCTCAGCAGACAGTGAAGTACATGCAAACTTTTGCAAATTTAAGCTGGGATTTTCCAAATCAGAAATGTCAGTAACTCACACTACTCAAGTTATACTTCATATAGTGAGTTTATTGTGAATTAAGAATACAGACAGTGTTTTAATGCTACATGTGAAGGGTGCCACATATGCACTCTGGTTTTCATTGTGCACTTGAGAGAAGCATTAATAAAAACAGAGGAGCAAATAATTATATACACCTTCTTTCCCAGAAAATGTCTGAAGCAGTTCCACCAGTGTGGCAGATCATTCTAAGCATTTAACTATCCCATAAGTATATACATTAAAATTTATTTATCCACATTTGAATAATATTCTTTGTAAGCATGTTTTATTCTGGTATCTTACAAACACGATTTAGTTACATGATTTTTGGTCTTGAAATTATTCTGTTGGTTTTTGCTGTTTCTTTTTTAAATTATTGTAAGGCTAAATATGACCCGCCACAATAATGAAAAAATGAGAAGAGAGGAAGAGGCAAAGCATTAGTCTCTACACTAGTATTTAATTTTTATTTTATATTTTAAAATGTTTGTGGAATATACATACTACCTTAGCTGAAATAAAGAAAAACATTTTAATAACAAAGCAAAAGTAGATCAGAAACTTCCAAAATCTAAACAGGGAAGTATAGTTCTCATAGTATGAGTTTAGAACCCATTCTGGAAATAATCTGTAATCTAAATATAACTGGTGCATTTTGAGAAGCCTCTTTAACAAGTCTTTTGCTATCATTGAGCCTTTCAATGATTTACTTGCATGGTTCTGGTATCTACTCAGACTTTGCTCAAACTATGGGCTCCTCTGCACCTGTCATAATTGTTGCCTTTGGGGTAGATATGAAGAAATCATTATTTTTATTAGTGTACAATCTAGTACATCCATGTACTTGAAAATTTGAATGTAATAAATTCTGTTCAAGTGTTTTCATGAATACCAGCCTTAGGTTTTAATTTTCAGTTAGTAGAAAATTAGGAAAACATTCTCTTCTGTATGTACATATGGATGATTTTGTTTTCATTGAGGACTGAAAAAATACAACCTTCATTTGGTTGTATCTCCAACAATATTAGATTTACTATCTTTTTCTTCCTCCAACAAGATTAGTTCAGTTCTTGCTGAAGATGTCACGATAGATGAGGCCCCGTCAGTTTCAGCTTTTTCACCCTCTCCTATTTCTTTAGGTGATAAGCTTTCTTGTGCATCAAAAAACACATCTGGCTTATCTGTTGGGCTATCTTCATCTGAGAGTCTCCCCTCTTTATGACCCACCTCTTCTTTGTCAACAGACTTAGCCTTTTTGGAAGGAGATGTGAAACCAAGTTTGGGAAATCTAAACCATCCAGTTTTTTCAGCCTGCTTAGCGGAATCATCTGATGTGTCAGCAGGTTTCACATCTTCTGGAACCAATTTTTTTATTTCTGGTTTTGCCTCTGTGCTTGTTTCATCCCCAGAAGATGAAAAGCCAATACTTGGAAGCCAAAATTTAAATCTTCCAGGAGATCTTTTACTATCAGTCTTTTCTTTCTCGTTGGTTTTGTCTTTTTCTTCACCTTCCACTGCTTCAACTACATCTTCATCTTCAGAGAGAGGAGCTGCAGTTATTCCCTCTGGTGATTTATCAGTAAAACTCCCTTCAAGTTTACTGGAACACTTTACTTCAGCAACAGATGTTTTTAACTTTGACAAACTTACTTTTCCTCTAGATTCTTCAGACTCATGGTGTGGTTTGTCAGATAGTTTAAGCTCAGCACTGCCAGTTCTCTGTGCTGTTACTTCAAAGCTTTCACCAGCACCTGTAGGTTTTGTCACTGATGCATCTCCTGCTGGAGATGGCTGCTGGACCAGCACGTCTAAATCACTGTGTGATTCAGGCAACTTTGCCTTGAGCAAAGAGAATCCCAAAGTAGCAGTTTTGACCTCTGATGACAGAATCTCTGATTCTTTCAGTATTTCAGTAGTGTAAATCTCACACCGCTCAATAGCAACATGTTCAGGTTCTACTTTTTCACTTACTTCTTGGCCCTCTATATAAGACCAATGAATGTCTTGCCCTGCACTGGAAAGGGAGGACTCTATGGTAGCTGTCATTTGTGCAGTTTTAATGTCAGGTTCAGTCAGCGTTAAAATTTTGCTTTTTGCTTTTTGAATACACCCCTCTACAGCTCCTGGTGTTTCTTCAGGGATAGCAGAGCTTGCTTGCAGTTGCACTATTTCAATGTCAGTACTAGATCCCTTTGGATCTGTTACTACTTTTGACAGTAAAACATGATCTTCAATTGGGAGAGTTCTGAAAGTGAATCTTGGTATTTTTAGTTTGGGAATTCTTACACTTACTTCTGGGACACCTTGTGTTTGGTCCACTGTTTCCCCTGTAATTCTGGCAGATGCTTCTGTATGATCTAGAGCTGGACTTTTCAGGCCAATTGATCCTTCTGGTTTTTGTAACTGCATTTCTCCTGTACCTTTTTCACTTTTAGGTGCTGAATCAGATTCTGACTTTGGCAAATCGGTATCATCTTCAAACCTCTTGATTTCAGAATGCAACATTCCAAACTTTGGAATCTTAAACTTGTATGCTTTAATTTTACTTGTTTCTGCTCTGTCTTCTACTTGCACTTCCACTCCTGCAGACACATCCTTTTCGACACTTTTCACTTGAAATTTCATTTCAGGATCTACTTCAGTAATTTTAACATCTGTCTTCAGTGTTGGAACTTCTACCTTTAGATCTTCCAGCTTAGCAGTAACATAAGTACCATCTTCTGATCCTCTTGTTGTAGACCTTTCACACGTAGTCCTTTTTAATTTACTTTCTTCACTGTCTTTTCCTATGATTTTCACCTCGTCCTTTATCTTCCTTTTTTTAATTGATGCCTCTTTATTTTGAATATCTAGCTCTTCCTTTGGAAGACTAACATCTATTTTCTTCTGTGTTGCATCCACAGTAATTTCAGCTGATGATGGTTTGCATCCTACTCCTGATGTCTCTAACTTCATGGAACTTTCTACCTTTGGGACTTCTACATCCTGTGATTTGCCTTTATGCTCTGGAAATGTCAGAGTACATGCAGGAAACCTATTTGTTGAACTCTTGTCTTTGTCAGTTTCTGAAGCACTGTATGATTTAGACAATTCTGCTGCAGACACTGTGATTTCTGAAGTATCTCCTTCAGCACTGTGCTTAACTATGTCTGCATAAGTTTCAGTTTTTGGAATATTCACTCTACTATCTGTTCTTTCTGTGGATAATGAAATCTTTGGCAAGCTAACATTAGAACTCCTTACAGAATCTCCTAATTTTTGAATCCCTTCTTTTCCAATAGTAATTTCAGCAACTGCATGTGGTAATGAGAAGGTATTTTCAGGAATACTTGTTTCAGTTTGCACTTTAGCAGAAGGAATAGTTGCCTGAGCTTTTTCCATACTACTTTCAATATCAGCATCACTTTTTTTTTCCTTTAAGGATGACCTACCAAATGCAGGTATTCTGAATTTTGGCATTTTAAACCATCCTTGATGTTCTTCAGTCTGAACTTCTTCAGCTTTTATTTCATGTTCTTTTAATTTGATTTCCTTCTCCTCAAGACTCTCAATAACTCCCTCTGTCTTTGGTTTAGAGACTGACTGGGTGCTTATGTCTACCTTTGCTTCTTCAATGCCACCCATCAGAGCTTGGGGTGTTTTTATCTTACCATCAACTACTCCAGGATCTGACATATCAGATGTAAGTTCTGATGCTGGAGCTCCCACAGCAACATCAGCAATTTCGTTTGTCGTTCTTAGCTGGGGTAGCTCAGCTTCTATATTTGGAGAGCTGATCTCTGTCTCTGGGACTTTCCCTTTTGTTAGGGAGATTCCAAACTTTGTCTTCTGGAATTTGGACATTTTAATCTTCCCTTCAGGACCTTCCAATTTCACTTTTCTTCCATCCACAACTGATGAGCTTTCTGTTAATATTTCAGGGCTCTTCAAATCAATTGAAGCTTCTCCTTTGGGGAGCTTAGTACCTGTTTTTTGAATGTTACAGTCATTGGTAGAACTTATTTTTAAGTCAACCTGTTGAAAACTCCCCTCTAAGGGAGTCAAAGAAGCATCAATCTTTCCTGAGCTGACTGTTTTTTCAGTTTTAGAGGCTTCAGTTTCTACTCTGGAAAATTCCAGAGTGTGGACCGTAGTGTCAGCCAGTTTTATGCTGATTTGTGCCCCTTCTTCATTCCCTTCAGGATTACTTTTTTCTATATCAGGTATCTTAATTGAATCATCACCCTCTATTTCTGTTTTAGGAAGAGCAGCATCAGCTTCAAGTTTTGGTGAATGAGACTGAGATTTTGGAACCTTGATTTTGGAGAGTGAAATTTTAGGCATGACAAATTGAGGCTTTTTAATTGGACTTTTTTGTTCAACTTTTCCTGCAGATATTTCCAGATCAAGGTCTGGCCCACTACCTTGATCATCAGCTGCAGTTCCTTTCACTTCTGTGTCTATTTTGCTTGACATGACAGCCAGCTTTTGGTCTTCCAAATTTGCTCCAGAATCTGATTTAACACTTGCTTCCTTCTTTGGTGACCAACTGAAGGATGGAAGTTTGAATTTGGGCATTTTGAAATGTCCTTCTTTCTCTTCTCCATCTCCACCTTGCTTTATTTCCCCCTTGATCTTTACTGCTGCATCTGAATCCTGAATATCACTGTCTGTTTTTGGAATAGAAATATCAGCTGATGGGAGGTGAACATCAGCTTTGGTAATTTTGGCTTCAGGGCTGTAAGTTTCGGTTCCTATGCCACATTTCACCTCCAAGTCTGGTGCTTCAACAGCAATGTCAGATATTTCTACTGTTGCTTTTAGTTGGGGAACCTTGACTTCTGATTTGGATTGGCCAACATCCTTTTCTGACCCTTTCCCTTTAGAAAGTGTAATTCCTACCTTTGGCATTTGGAATTTAGACATTTTTGTTTTCCCTTCAGAACCTTCGGCTTTTATCTCTACATCACCCACAGCAATTTCACTTGATGTTCTTTCAACACTTATGTCAGGACTCTTCACCTCAAGCAAACCTTCAGGTATCATCTTAATATCTGAGGTGGAGAGACTGGCATTAGCAGCAGCTGATTTCAGTGTCAGCTCATCTTCTTCACAGGTAGGAACTGTGACCTCACCTGTAGGCATGCTAATATCCATCTCTATTTTGGGAGCTTTGGCTTCTGGTTTGGAAAATTCCAAAGTTGGGAGTGTAACTTTAGGCACTTTTGTGCCCAGTCCTACCCCTTCTCCACTACTCCCTTTCTCAGATTTCTGAACAGAAACACCTTCTTTTTCTTGTTTGGGTCCAGAAACATCAGTTTCTAGTACAGGCAGAGAGACCTGTACTTTCTGACCCTTAATTTTAGGGAAGGAGATCTTTGGCATGGTAAATTGGGACTTCTTGGTTTTGGCCTTTTCAGCATCTTTTTCTGTTGCATCAAATTCTTCATGGAGATATTGATTCTCAGGAGTAGGAAAAGTTAATTCAGATCCCGTGTCTCCAGATAAAGTAGACAAAGTGGGTCCTTCCAGATGTTCCTCAACGTGAGATGGAGCAATAGCTTCTTTCTTTGGTGACCACCTAAATGAAGGCAGTTTGAATTTTGATGATTTAAATTTGTTTTCTTTTTCCTCAGTACCCTTCTCTCCTGTAACTACTTCCTTTTCTGCCTTGCTCTCTAAATCTGGGCAATGGATTTCTGCTTCTAAGTTTGGCAAGGTAACCTCCATGGGTGAGAGATTTGGATCCATTGTTGGTGCATCCAGAGCAACTTCAAATGAAGGCTTATGCAACTTTACACCAACTTGGGCATCAGAGATCTGAGCTGGTTTTTCAGTATCAGTATCTGTCATATCAGATATTATCCTTCCTTTGGAAATTTCAGATGCCATGTTGGAAACAATGTCACTTTCAGATGATTTTCCCTTAGATCGAATTCTGAATTTTGGTTTTCGGAATTTAGGAATTTTAACTGTGACCTCTGTATCAAACAAAGATATTTCACCAGATGTTGTTTTGCCCTCTAGCTTAAAACCTCCTTGCTCCTCAGAACCATCTTCACTTAAAATTTCAAAATCTGAAAGATTTTCATCAGCAAGAGATGCTATTTTTGATTGAGATTCTGTTAGATTAATTTGGTATTTAGTAAGAGTAATATCCCCCTTTTGTAATGAGGACTCCAGATCAATTTTAGATGAAGTCACTTCAGCTTTAGAGAAACCAATGCTAGAAACTCTGAATTTGGTACTTTTAGATACACTCTCTCCCTTAATGTCAGGCAAACATTTAGGTCCAACACTCTCAGAAGGAACAGAAGTTTCATCTGTTAAAGAATAACAAAGGGATTCTGAAACAGAAATATCACATTCAGATGGGCCAGGTACATGAGGTTTGAAACTTTTAGAAAGTGAAATTTTAGGCATTCGAAATACAGATGTTTTAGATTTACCAATTTCCTCCTCTTTACAAGTGGAAGAATCTAGAGGAACATCATTACTGGGTGCTTCCATCTCAGAGTCAGGCAGGGTCATGTCCACATCAGCGGCTCCCAATTGCACTGTCACTTGAGGCTCCTTGAGGCT
>VXAX01006668.1:806853-851040 GCA_013399835.1 Leptocoma aspasia | reverse complement strand
TTATTTATTTATTTATTATATATTTATGACATACACATATAGAATTATATTTCTAAGTTATTACAGTGTGGTCACAAGTCATCTTCTATACAAATCTTTAGATAAAGAAACCATTTATTTAAAATCACGCATCAGAGTGCATTCAAAGTGAATAGCTATGAAATAAATTTTCAGTACTTGAAATAAGTGCTATTCTAATTATTCAGTTTAGTCTAGGATCACTACCTGTATTTTTATAACTACATTTCCCCAATACTAGGTCAAGTTAGAAAAGAGAAAAGCAGTTCATTAGGGATAGTTGATTATTATCCCATTTTACAAATTCTGATACAAGCTGGTTACTCATGGCACATGCCATTATTCCATTCCATTTTCTTGAAAGGAAACTTTTACTACTGTAATTACATTCAAAGGGAATGCTGTTTTTGTTTTAATATTTATCGTAAAATTCTCTCTTGTTTCAAAAATGGACTTTCAGAAAGTCTATTCAGTAATTTGAGATATGTCCTAGAAACTGAGATTTAAGGAACAGATTTTAAGAATTAAAGCTTATTTAGAAATATATGTTCTTTAAAAGAAAAAAAGCTTCAGCATAATTCAAGCAAGTTAAAATGGTAGGAAGTATTATTGCATGAATTGTATCATCATTGCTACATAGTGTACTTTAGAAATATTTGCCTAACAGAGTTGTGCACCAGACCTGGAAAATCTCTAAGACCACAGTTAAGAGTCTCCCTACAAGCTAGGAGGGGGCTGGGATATTTATTTACTACAAGTCTTTCACTGGAACGGCAAGGATTTTAAAAAATAAATTATGGCTGACCAGAATAGAAACAGCGTAAAAACCACAGTTGCACAGACTAAAAGCCATGCTCATGAACAGCTATTTTTCTAGATATTATTTAAGCCATTTATGTGAAATGTATGGATACTGTATGTTTAGTGGCATTGTTAAAACAGGGTGTCTGTACAAATATTTAGCTGTGAGAATTATAAAATCATAAGGCGATTAAGTTAGCTAGTTGTGAAATTCCAATATTGCTTTTTAAATGACTTCAGGATATAGGAGGTGCTAAGGTTATTATCTGTTATCAGGAATACAGCGGAATTGTACGACTGGATAATAACTAAACAACTGACACAATGTAAAATTACATTATCAGTGTGTTAAAACAAAATTGCGCCCTAAAGGAGTCTACATGCCAGCTCAGAGCTGCAGTGTAATTATGCTTAACTCTGATAATTAAAATACAACGGAGATCAACAGAATCATTTTCATTAAGAAAATTATTAATGATGGTGGTATAACAGTAATTGATTGCAGAGCACCACAGGATAACTCTGTGCAGGAAAGCCAACATGTGTAACGTGTGTCTGGGCCGGTCGGGTTGCATTGCGTCCTGCTGAGCGTGCTGCTGGCCAGGTGGCAGCTGTGGGGCACGTCTCCTGCTGCAAATCCTAATTTAGGAAACGACCGCTTCGCAGGCTGCCCCTTGGAGGGACAGGGATGGGTGCCGGTGCGCGGGATGATGGGATGGGGTCGGGTATGGCTGCCAAAAGGGAGGTGGCTGCAGGCAGTGACTCGCACGTTTTTAAGCCAGCCATCATCTCAGTTTGTGTGAGGCAGCGTTTGGTTCTGCATTTCCATTAGCGATTTACTGATTTTATTTCCTCCTCTGCCTGGCCTCACCGAGTAGTTTATGCCCTTTGTTATTTCTGAGAGGATGTGGGAGGAGAAAAAACCCATCCTTGCCCCAGCGCGGTTCCACAGGCACTGCGTGACATCTCCGTAAGTGATTCCACAGGGTGCTCCCGTTAATTGTGCTGCTGGTGCGGACACAGGATATCGAGTGCCATAAAAAGCCTCCATCTCTCCGTAAGTGAAATCACAGTCGGTGCCCACTGAGCGACTATAACAAAATCCTTGCGAGGGAGGATGTTGCCTAAGGGTGAGATCCGAGAATTGTCATTTTCTTTGGTGAACAAAAAAACGGGGAGCGGGGGGAGGGAATTTCGGAGGAGTGCTGCTCCACACAGCTAAGGAATAGGTCCCTGCTCAAACAGATGTGGCTTTTGAAAACTGCCCAAAAAAAGTCTATTCTCCAATCACAATAGAGAAGAAGCCTGCTAGGTTGGATTTACAGAATTATATTAGTTAAAATGACAGCTGACCACATTGAAATTGTGTCATGTAGTTAATTTATTAATAGAAGCTTGAGGAAAGGCAGCACAGAGGAGAGGGCAGGGCAGAAGTCAGGGCTGGAGGCAGAGGGCTGTGCTCGACCCTCCTGGGGCTTCCACTGGCTGCTGGGCCCCATAATTCACATAAAATAAATCAGTAAACACATAACTGGTTACTTATTTCACTGATACTGGGGTGGCTTATTTAGTTGACGTATGTGCCATTTACTGAAAATACAAACATTGTATAAGGGATACATGAACCCACTAGGAAAAATTGAAGGCAGTTTTTAATTAATTTTGCTAATTTAAAGTAAACATTCTAATTTTCAACATAGAGGAAAAGTCAATTGTTGCAACAGAAGGGTACTTAAATTTTTGTTTGGTGACAGGATTATTTTTCTTGATTGTTCTGTGAGATCCTTGATACCACATTTTCCCCAGCAAGAGAGTTTTCAGCTAGCAAATACTTTTTTTGCCCTGGAACTTCAGGCAATGTAATGGTACATTGCACCACAGACATACAGCATCAGGGACCCTAATGAGACAGAGGTCAAACATCGTAAGAAGTTTAAACACTGCTGCATTAGAATATGAGTATAATTTGGTTTGGGTCAGAGAACAAGTTGTTTAGTAAGCCAAAGTTTAACTTGGGGCATATATTTTAGATTGCAAGGGGTTTTTTTCCACATACAATTAAAAAGCAAATTGAGTAAATTTACTAAGTCTGTTCCACCTGGACAGTCAGAAAACTGCAGCATCTGCTGTCCTACTGGATGCCTCCATTAGCTACACAATGTGCTGAAGCCTTTGGTGGTGCTAAAGGTTTTTGTTCTTTCTTTGTATCCACTGACAAAAAAAAAAATCTGAGTTTTTAACAGAACACATGTGACATCGCAATTTCAAAGGTCTATGGAAGAGCTTGGTTTGGATTTCTTTTTACACAATACTGAAAAACTGCGAGTATTTATGAAGAGAAGTATAATTTATGTGCATAATGCTTATGTAGAATAATATATCTGCATTCACAGTCATTGGAAGAAAATGTGGATTCAGACACAAGGGCATGATTGGTAAGTAGATGTCAGGCTCCCTGTTTGGTTTTGCAAGGATGTTGAGAAGGTAGGATGCCAAATGGCATTGTTATGAGTGAAACTATTGCAAATCAGTCTTGATAATTTCCTTGCTGGACAAAGAAGGAGAAAATATTTTGCCTCCATCACTAGCATTGTTGATGGCAGTCACAGTGTTGTGGACTTACTGCAGACACTATTCAGCTTCAAAGAACTCACGGAGCAGGACTGTACTTTTTCCTTATTTTATTTTTACCTTTGTAAATAGATCCAGTGGGGTATTTTCTGCTTTAGGGAGTTAGAGGTCAGGGCCTTGTACATTTTATTAATACCGACAATAAAAAGGTTATTTTATGCAGCTTTATGGGTATGCATATAATAGCACACTGTATATTATTACATGCCCTTTAAATTCTAAGCATATATATAATAAAGGGAAGATGACAAGAAATACCAAAGTACAACTAAATTTCCACTTCTAATATAAAAATGCTTTTGTTCATTATTAGTGCATTTCATTTACATAGCAGCCAAATTATATGAGTTGTTCTCATATGTATATTGACTTAGGTCTTTTTTCTTATGTTCTTGTCACTCAATGTGTAGTGTATTTCATAGTTCAAAGTTGGAATTATTTTTCATTTGAGGAGATGTGTAAATAGGCAGAATACTGACATGATCTGCATGGAATTATGTATTTTAGACTGAGCTGTAAACTGAGTCTAAAACTCACCTATGACAGCACATTCAGGATGCGAAAGAAGCCCAGTCTGCACTTCACACTGTGACCATGTGAAAAGAAACATTGCTTCATACACTGAGACTACTGGCAACAATAAATGCAAGCAGAGTGCAGAGATTTTTTTTTCAATGTATGTATTTGTCTCTCATTTTTTTAAGTCAATTGCAGTAGAATCGGTCATTTAGAATTTTTTTAAGAAAAATGTTGTCATTATTTTCAGGATATGAGATATATGCTAAATGTGTTTTATTTTTAATTTTTTTTTTACTCATTATGCTCAGTGACTATTGAGGACTGCAATAACCTTGTGACCCCTGGGACTTATGGTACCATTACCTCTGTCATCTTCCCTACAAAGCAAGAGGGGAGAAAAAAGCCCCAAATTTGCTGAGCCACACGTTTCAAGTTGTCGACAGCCCCATCCACAAGAAAACAGAAGAAAATATATATGCACTCTGTCCTGTCAAAAGGCTTTCACCTTATCTTGAGAGACTGTCAGGGCAGGAACATCATGGAATGGACAGGAGTCTATTAAATTAATAAGCTGCTGGATGGTGTCTGGAGAGTTATGATGCTCCATAAATCCAGTTTGATCATGGTGGACAAGGTTTAAATCTGCAGCCTCCTAATACACATCCAGGTCCTGGATTGGATTTTAAGTTTTGTGCTGGAGACACAGAGATAGTCCTGTAGCTTGTGAATTAAGATTTATCATTTTTTCATACTTCCCCCNCCATACTTCCTGACAAAAATGAAAACACCTTAGGGATCCTGGCAAATGTTACAGCTTGAAATGAAAGAGCTGTTGTCAAGGTGAAACCATGACCTAGAAGCCTAATATCAAACCTGGGTCGTTCTTTGCAGGCAGCTCCATTGGTGCTGAGTATAAAATGTCTGTATGTGAGGAAACAGGGCTGGATTAATCTGCAGCCTGTTTTACAGTGATTCCTATTAAATACTTCTACTGTGTATTTGTGATACAAGACAAACTAATGATGTGCCATGTAAAAGAAAGAGCTGAAAAATGCTGAAATATATTCTTCCCCCATCCAAAGTGATGGTGTGTATAATGGACACTGAGGTGTGAGAATTCTATGTCCCTTATCTCCACATAGATTAAGCCTGGTGCTAATAAGAGAAGACCCTTCTGTAGCGTTCAAGGTGTCAAGCTCCCAGCAAAACCTGTGTGATGTGCAGCCATGATGTCCAAGTGGCTAGTGGAGCTGGGCTACCTGGAATGCAGCATTAAAATCATGTTGGATGTGTCTTGTCTTCAGCAGCTTACAAGCAAGGCCATTATTACGGCACAATAGGTGGAATTCAAGTGTTTCTTGGCCACTTAATTGACCTGCAAGCCAGTGATTTATTATTAGGTCCCTAAACTGCTATTCCTATTACTCTGGAGACTCCAGTAGGTGATTGCTGCACTTGCCTGCACAGGCAATGGCAGAGCCAGAAGTTCTTTCTTCTCAAACTCCATAGCCATATTTTGGATACTGACTAATTTATTTATTGATGATACTTAGACTCTGTGTTAAAGCCATTTTTGGCTCAGTCGTTTTTGTGCTCATTGTTAATTTAGAAGCTTAAGTAGGCTTCCTGGCATTAGAGAAGTCTAAAAGCATTGTATATGTTAAAGGAAATGGATAGCTTGTGTTGCAATACCGGGGACACTGAGATTTGTTTTATGCTCAGGAAAATGGGTTCCGAGACAAAAGCAATTGAAAGAAAGCTCTTCTGGAGTGTAGGTTTCCTTAAACAGAAAATGGGATCAAGATGTAACTTTCAGTCATCCATACATACATCTCCCTCCACTGTCTTTCAGGAATTGCTTAAGAACTGTAGCTAGAGATCATGTGTGACTGAATCCTGACCTCTCTATTGATCCTGGGGATCAATGTGCGTACTCTCTGATCCAAAGATCAATGTCAGCGTTTCTCTCCTTCTCCCATGGTATTGCAGCACTGCTCACTAGTGTAGGCAGAGGCCACAAGGAGCAGGACTTCCCAGCAGGGCACCATGGTGCTGAGGCCAGCACTGCAGACCACGTCTATTTTTCCTGATGCAATGGTGATTGCACCCTGTCCTTTGAGGCAGGTTATGAAAAGGGTTCAGTGAAGTGGGGAGAAGGGAGACTGAAGGTTAGGGAAAGAGCTCCAGCATGGCAGAAAATACAGGAGTTCCTCACTGCAGTTCTCCTTGCACTTGAGGCAAAATGTTCGTGTTGCCTACAGGTGCCCTTCTTCTCACTAGGGCTGGGGCACCCCTCAGTCTTCCCAACTGAAGAAACTGAAGGAAATGTGGAGAAGTTGCAACCTGCTTCAATATGTTTTTAATATCTGAGGAATGAGCTATTGTTACTGCAAACACGGAGAGAACTTAGCAGCCTTTTTAAAATGTAATTTCTTTTGGTGTTAGAAAAAACATGGAAGAAATTGCTGTTTCAGATTTATTTTTTCTTTCTTGTTTCAGTTTCATTCTGTCAGGGCATATGGGGCAATGAGATGCTGACAACCAAAAATCTATGCTAGAGAGTGCTCAAATTCTGATATTTGAAGCAAGTTGTGATGTTGAAGCAGATTTAGTAGAGATGTTCTGTAACTGAGTGGTGATGCACATGACTGAATTGGTTGATGGCATGTAGAACCAAGGCTTGTTTCTGGAGCAGAAATTCCCTGTAAGATAATTTCCTGTGATAATATCATGGTATGTAGGTATATGTACATGCATATACGTATATATAAACAGAAACCAAAACCTCAGCCTATATTTAACTCAAGCTGCAGAAGTTTCTCAAATCTCTTCCTATATCTGCAATATATACTTCTGCATGGGTGGCTCCAACTATTCTAAACAATTATACTATTACAGTTTAGTAGTCATTAGGAGGAAATATTATTTGAAAATTACTTTAGAAGATAGAATAAGTCTTAGCTAACATTGTTAAGCCTTAAGAAAGTTACTACTATTAGCTTTATAAACTAAAGAAGAATGTTAGTTTTGCAATAAAATGGTGAAAGTAGAAGACAACATAGAGAAAAATATGCAATTTATGGAATGCAAACCAATGTAGAAAGAATGTTGAAAAGTTAAATTGCATTAGAAACACTAGAACAGACATTTATTCTGATGTATCGGATTAAGTAACCATTGTAACTTTTTATTTTAAAAAATCAAAATGCAGTCGGATAATACATACAGGGCTCTGTAACTTAATTTTGGTGAATGAAGAATTCTTGTTTGAAACAGTGATGTAGAAATACACACAAGTTGAAATTTTCCTTTTACAATTGAATGTATATAAATAATGTACTCGAAGCATATAAGGACATTGCACAAATTATTCAAGATCTGAAAAGATGAAAGACATTTTTAAGAAAACTGAGAATCATGGGGTTAACAGGAATTGACTAATATGAATCATAGAATCATGGAATGACCTGGGTTGGAAGGAGCTTAAATATCATCCAGTTTTAACTAATCTCCTATGGACAGGGACACCTTTCACTAGACCAGGTTGCTCAGAGCTCCATCCAGCCTGGCCTTAAACATTGCCAGCAATAGGGCATCAACAACTTCTCTGGGCAACCTCACAGTAAAGAATTCTTTCCTAATATCTAGTCTAAACCTATTCTCTTTTAGTTTGAAGCCATTCCCCCTTGCCTGTCACTTTGTGCTTTGTCAAAAGTCCCTCTCCATCTTCCTTTTAGGCTCCCTTCATGTACTGGAAGGCCACAATTAGGTCACCCCAAAGCCTTCTCTTCTCCAGGTTGAACAAATTGAATTCTCTTGGCTTTTCCTCATAAGAGAGGTGCTCCATCCCTCTAATCTTTGTGGCCTCCTCTGGACTCACTCCAACAGGTCCATGTCCTTTCTGTGCTGGGGATCCCAGAGCTGGATGCAGCACTCTGGGTTGGATCTCACCAGAGAAGAGCAAAGGGGCAGAATCACCTCCTTTGACCTTTGGCCCACACTGCTTTTGTTGCAGCCCAGGACTTGTTTGGCTTTCTGGGCTGCAAGGGCACATTGCTGGATCTTTTCCAACCTCTCATTCACCAGTACCCCCACGTCCTTCTCAGCAGTGCTGCTCTTGATCTGTTCATCCTCCAGCCTGTGGATACTGGAGTTACTCTGACTCAGGCGCAGCATCTTGTATATGACCTTGTTAAACCTCATGAGATTCCCATGGGCTACTTCTCGATCTTGTCCAAATCCCTCTGGATGGATCCCATCCTTCAGGTGTGTCACCCACAGGTGTGTCAGCTTGATTTCTTCTGCAAATCTGCTGAGGGTGCACTGGATACCTTTGTCTGTGTCCTTAATAAAAATATTAAATAGTACTGGTCCCAATAGGCGTCCCTGAGCAACACCAGTTTTCTCTGATGTCCATCAGGTCTCTGAGACACTCACCACTGACCTCTGGATGTGACTGTCCCACCACATTCTTATCCATCTAGAAGATCATCCATCAAATCCATCTCTCTCCAGTTTAGAAAGCAAGATGTGTGGAGGACCATGTCAGAAGCTTTACATAAGTCCAGACAAATGACATCTGTTGCTCTTCCTTTGTCCACTGATGCAGTCACTGCATCACAGGAGGTCACTGGGTTGGTCAGGCAAGACCTGCCCTTGGTGAAGCCGTGCTAACTTCAGTTGAAAACTAAGATGAAGTATTGTTGTTGGTCTTTAGCTGAAACAAATGTTCAGACATGTAGGAATGGAAGCATCTGAGATGTAGGGGACATAGTGCAGTTTTTGGCCAGACAAAACATTTACTGACATGATAAGATGGGCAATTGAACTTTATGAGATAAAAAAGAAATGTTTTACACTAGGAAATGAGAAGGGTGGTATTGAGTGATCACTATGCATCTTCTATTAATAATCTGTTCTTTTAAATGTGAACAGGCGCACTTTTATGGTGACTGCACGTGCATTTTAATGGATTTAAATTATGTGAGGTTTAAATGCATTTTCAAGTTACAATTAAATGAAAATTTAAAATAAGACTGACAGATTGCTAAGGCTAAGCCAGTTCTATGATTAAGGTTCAATTAAATTATATTTATCATGGGAGCAAATGAAGTATAAAATCACAAACAATGATATTTTTCAGTGGCTTACTTTGGTGGAAAGTGTAGTCTGAAGTATGACTTTGAGACTTTTATCTTTCATTCCCTCCTAAAGTAGAAATTAATTAGGGCTAAACAAGCATTGGCTGTAGGTTCAGAACCCCATCCTGAGTCTTTCGTGGACCAGTGGTCCAGGAGCAATTTACTGTTTGTCATGCAAAGTATTATGTATTTTATTTGGGTTTAACTAGCTAAGTTAGGGGGAAAGTTGTAGTTTTATTAGTTCTTGGAGGAATTAACTGTTTTTGTTGCTTTCATGGAAGCCACTTCTGATCCTTTGTACTTTCTCAACAGATCTGCTGGGACTGATTCTTTAAATATGGTTCTTTCTTTTTCCCTGTACTTTCTATGTAAGTCCTTAAATGTCAGAAGCTCTGCAGTGAGTCAAGAGAATGCTGGGTTTGTACATGCCAGCTATTTCTCAGTTTTATCCACTGTACCATAACAAGTGAAGCACGACAATTTTCTAGGTTGCCACAGTATGATCTTCAGGTTTATGTAGGTGTGGTACTGGTGCTCTGTATTTTTGAAACACTTCCTAAAATTCATTATTTATTTGTTCTTCATTTTTCCTACAGAAATATGTGTAAAAGTAATTATATTCTGCATTCTCTTTTATTGATTTGATCTTTTTATGACCTAGGACGTAAGTGGATTAACTGTACATTGAGCAGCTTGAATTTTTTGATATCTTTAAAAAATTATCCACAGCATTGTAAAAATTGTTCCTTCTAAATGCCATTTCTCTCCTTTTTAAAAGAGTAATACTAAGCAGGAAAAAAATAATTTTGGATCAATTACACCTAAAAAAGCTCCATAATATATTCAGCTAGAAGATTCAAAAAAAAGTGATGAGCTTCTTGACCTGACCTTCTTGACATGACCTTCTTCTCTTTAAGAACATATGAACACATTCAGGAAAGTGAAGCATGATTCTAGTGCTAGTGTGTCCCTAATTATTGCAAAGCCTAAACATTTGAACAGTTGAATACTCAAAGGACTAATTGTACAGAGAGAGTTCAGTTCCTGAGTAAGAGACATCTCCAAAAGCACCCATTGGGAAGTCCTTTTCTTAACAAAACCATTTTCTTAAATGTGACTTTTTTTTTGGCAGTTAAACTGATACACAGGAGATCTAAGAGTTGGTTTTCAAGCTGAAGATAGTGAAGAAAATTCTTAAGTGCAGGACTGCTATTTTTTGGTGTTAGTCTTGTATGGCTGGATCATGTCCCATGAATCATCTCTGGGACGTTGATGTTACAGAGGAGTCAATAGAAGCTGATTAGCAGAGGTTTTCTTTGAACACTTTGGAGTGATAGTGTGCCATTAATATCCAGAAGCATTCTTTGTTTTTACTTAGTTTCTTTACCTTCTTTCTTTCTAGAGAAAAGTTGAGTCAATTTACTTTCGAAGTTTGCAGACTCCAGTCACTAATATTGTTAGTTAATTAGTTATTATTATTAATAATGTTGAATACTGGGGGAAAAGGGAGATCCTGCAGTTTTTAACAGTAAATCTGAATCTGTTTTGTCTTTTGGAAATGGCCCAAACAGATTTTAGCTGTATGCTACAAATAAAACACCTGATTTATCAAACTGTATCACTTTCATAGTAGCAACTTGTCAGATCCTGGTAAAAGGTTGCCTCTGATTCACGTTTCAATGCTGTGGCCTCACAGAATAAGCTAGTGGATGCACATGCCCAACTAAATAATAAAAAATATTGTACACCATTACTCTTACTGTTACTTATTTTCATATGGCAAGTGTCATGAAAATGGGTTAATATTTGCTAAATGAAAGAGTTCTGTAGAACAATACTGTAAGTAAAGGACGCAAAAAGAAAAAAAACTCTGAGAAAAAAAATTACTTGGGAAACAATCTTACTTTCCTATGATAATGTTAAAGAAAACTAGGAGTTTTAAATTCAGTATTCTTGTGTAGCTGTTATATTATTTTGCTTTATCCTGACATACATGTTCTTTCTGTGGAAAATAGACCTCTTTCATAGCACTAATCCAGTTAGGCTGTGTCCTTAACACAGGGAACAGCTGTTAATGTTTCAGTATATTTAAAATATCTTTAGTATATAGCCTTTGGTTGGTACATTGTCTTCTTTTTTTGTTGTTTTTTGCATCACAGTCAGTTACCTTCATTGGCATCTACTGGCACAAAACGAATGTGGTGGAGCAAAAGACACATCCCATAATTTTCCTCATTCATTGTTCTCATTTCTTTCCTGATTTTCTGACTCTGCAGAAACTCAGGTGCATAGAGGAAATGTCTAAAGAAGAATGAACCACATCTCTGAGTAGTCCTTTCTTATCATGTATAATGTACCATAAATTGTATGTACCCAAATATAGTGAACTCTGCCCTCCAGAGATTGAAAAAAAATGCCACTAGTCAGGGTAAGTAATCAGCAGGGACTTACAAGTCCCTTGACATCCTTTCCTCATAGCTCCTAAATATTGTCTTAGCAGTAGGGCTCTTTGGCAAATTAAAACACAAGAGGAAAAGGACATAGGACTTCATGTAGAATTCCAGCAATGAAAAGGAACTGCCAGAAGTAACCGAATCCCAGGATTTTGATATGTGGCTTGCTTAACTACATTTGCATTTGTTCCCTTTTGAAAATGACATGCATCATTCTCCCTTTTCCAGAGCTTATATAGCAGTCTATGTGTGATAATCTAGCATTTAACTATACGTAGATGGACGGCTAAATAAATTTTGCAGAGTGATAGTCTGCATATCATGTGGCATCTTCAAAATAATTTTGTATTATCTGGCCAGAATATTTAGTATAAACTGAAGTAACAGCACACAAGAAAGAAAATCAATTATACAGTGTTCTTCATGTCTGAGCACCCCAAATAGTGAGTGTATGACTTACAGCGTTTGTCGCTGAAATGCAGGAATATTTTTCTTGATTTTAATTGTTTTTTAAATGTTCTGTAAGATGTTCAGTATCAGTATGCATGCTTTTAAGGCAGGAGGTAAGAAGCAAACAATTCAAGCCTTCTTATTTAGGAAGGATTTGGATGCTTAACATGTCTATTTACATCTATCATTATAAAGTCAAGAGAATAAAGAATTATTTGAAAGGATATTGATGGATTGTTGAAGTGTAACTACTCAGTTAGTGAGACTTTTGATAACTCATATATACTTGAAGTCAAAGGTGCTGATGTGTAACATGGCTATATTTCATTAGGTTTCTGTAAGAAAAGTGGGAATTTTTCTGAATTAATTTGATGTGTTCCTTTTTTTTTTTATTTTTCCTTTTTCAGCATAGATAACTCTTGTTTTGAGAAATTTTAGCATAAAATTTTTACTTACTTTTATCCCATGGACAACTTAGAACTTAAAGAGTTCCTTAAAGTAGTTCCTTAGAATTTTAAATCTTTCCAGTTCTTAGTTTACTACAAATTTGTTTCTACCTGAGATCATGCTATTTCTTAGTAGTAGAAACAAATTTTTATAGGTTTGTTATCATCCTATCATAAGGAGAAGAAACTAAAACTTGAAATACTAGCAGCAGCTTTTTGGTATTTCATTTGCATCACAGTGACACATGGCTTTGAATTTGGACCTTAATTCACACTTCCCCAGAAAGCACTAACATTTGGATTTGGGAGAAGGTTGTAATTCTTGGCTTGAAATATTTTTTTTCAAACTTGTACCGTTCCTTAATTCAAAGTTTGGTCCAATCTTAGGGCATTATGTGAATTTTTTAATTGGGGGAGGTTGTGAAAACCTGTTTCTCTTGGACAAAAGGAAATACAGAAAGGCAACCAAAGGGACTGAACACAGTGTTATTCTAAACTGTCAGGTTGTTCATAGGTTCTAGTCTGCTGGTGATATAGTTTCAATAGATACACTAAGGAAAGTGCCAAGACCAGCTTTGACAGGGTTTTCTTTTTTTTTTTTTTCCCTTTTTTTCCCCCCTCCTCCTCTTTCTCTTTTAATCCCTGTGGGGCTCTGTGATTTTTCATAGCTGGACTAAAGTTGTGTCAACGGGAGACTTGCACCATAAAGACTGAAATGTTAAAGAAAGCTACAAGGAACAGCTTTGAGGCAAGGTTTCAAGCTTTGTCATCACGCTTGAAGAATTTTCTGTTTAATGTACTGTAATGCAGTATTCAATGGGGACAAGTTTAATTGAGTTTTACACAACCCAGTTGGGAGTAGCGCTGCAAGGTAGGTGATGTCTAGGTTTTTAATCTTCCACTCCAGAGAGGCTTGTTGACGAAGTGGTTCTTTCTCTTTGTAAGAAAAAAGGGAAGCATGAGAAATGATACATCCGTGGATAAAACCAATTGGCAACCCCCAAAGGAATGAGGGCGATAAGGCGAATCCAGCACTTGTAAGAAATAAAAGAATCCAACTGTTCATTTAAATGAGAAACAACACATGTGATTGAGGAGGCAGGGAGGCTGGGCACTGGAGTGGGGAGGAAGGGACTAATAAACAGAGTGGCTGGTGTTGGAGTTAGGCGTCCTGCAAAAACAAACCAGGGATTGTTAGGCAGATTACCAAAGAGATAGTTAATGACATGTATTTTTTAAAGTAAAAGGAGCGTTGAGCATTTCCTACATCGGAGAAGGTGGCTGAAGTGGCAGGAGGGAGGAAGCTGCTGTTAGGCAAAGCCTACTTAAAGAATCACTATTCCTTCCCTGAGGCCTAACAGCAGCTCTCTATCAAACAGCGTAAAAATAGCACTGGACCCTGTCAAAGAGAAAATAATACCTTCTGTGTAAGCCTCAGTGTATTAAACTGTAGTCCTGTTCAAGTTACTTCTCCTAGAACTTAAGCAGCCAAAAGGATAAAAGCATGCAGTCAATATACTGCCAAATCATCTCCCTGCTCTGGCTCCGCATCCCTGCTAAAGAAAAAAGTGTTTATCACTCTCTAAAAGCACTGTCTGCCCTTCATGAAAAATTCTGCTCTTGCCAATCACGTAGAATTACGTGCTAGACCTTATTTTAATTTCCACCTACAAACCAATACTCTTCCACTTGTTTTCTCTTAAGATATTTAAGAGATTTGACCTGGTATGCAACTAAAACATTTGCTTGTTTGATTGTTTCATCCTTTAATGCTTATATTGGTGTTTTGGTTTGGAGAAGTTTTCCTCCTCTCTCCGGAGTCATTTGCTGGAGGAGGTGCTATGCTGTGCAGTGAGTGTTTTCAGGTTTCTTCTGCCATCTTACCATCTCTCATTTTGCCCCACCTGAATCAAGAGGACTTAACTTATATAGTGCCTTTTTTTTTGTAAAATGCACTGAATACCACTGTTGGCATGAGCTTGAACAAGCAGTAGTTGTGGAGTGATTTACTGCCAAGTAAGGTGTTTGCACGCCTTTTGGGAAGGCTGTGGGGCAGAAGGGCAGCCAGCCAGGCCAGCCTTGCACACACCTCACAGGCTGCCTTCCTGTTCCCCAAGCAAGCTCCAGAACCAAGTTTAGCCTAACACCTTTTTACAGACTCACCAGCAGCCCCTTTGGCCTTTGGCTCCCACACCCACCCCAGGGGAGGGAAGGCAGCCGTGGCTATAGTCCAGCCTGCTTTAGGGAGGAGAGCTGGGGGTGGGTTTCATAATGGTGCAGAAAGCCTCAGTAATGAGCTATTGTGTGGGAGGATTGAATTTCACACACAGAACATATATGGTGAGAGAAATTGCATCAGAATATGCAGAATTTGCACTGTGCTGCTTTCTGAGGTACCACCAGAATCCCTGTTAAATTTATAAATACAGTGCACATGCAAAGTGTAGAGCTGAGCAAATAATTCACAATGAATAATTTATCTGACAAATTTAGCCTTTTTTCTGCTCATGAAATATCCATGAACAGATCTGTGATTTGTAACTGCAACCTTTACAGTGCATTAGCATAGGGTTTTTTTTAATTTAATTTCCTTGTGTAGTTTGGTGTAAAAAAGTAATTCCCTGTTATTATTCATACTAGCATTTTAAGTAGTCCAAAAACAGACTTTGAAGCATTTGAAGTTCAGCCATGGACTAAGGGAAGGGGCAAAGGAGACAGGTGTTTTTACCTTGCTGCTGCTGCTATTTGTCCAGAAACACTTTTTCTTTATGCTACATTTACAAGGACACTTCACAACAATTTTTATTTTTGAAGCCTCTATATTTGGTGTAGAAAAACACAGAGCTGCCTCTTCTTTAATGGAAGAGAATATTCTGAGAAATAGCATCCAATAATACAAAAATTTCAGGTAAAAACTGAGATGGGAGGTCTTGGAAAGATGGGGCTGCACCCCCACACTTTGTTAAGAACGATGCATATTTTAGAGGATTTATCATTTATCTCTGTTGTAAGACATGGACTATATCCCTGTTATATCCTGAAAATGGCATCCTTTTGGATGGGCTGAAAAATGGCATCTGCATGGCCTGAAATAATAGGGAGAAATGAGACTCATATTTCATAAGACCTTTGCAAACTTTGTAGCCCCATTTTCAGAACAAAATGCTTGTGGCTAAGGAAACATAAACTAAACCCCTTTGCTTTTCTGAGATAAATGGTTTGAAAATGTAGCATTAACATGCATGCTTTCTAAATAATCCTAACATGATTTTTCCCCATTATCTCTTCATCTTTCTATTCTAATACTTTCTCTACAGTCAAACAATCTCATCACTGTTTACTGAGGATTAAACTGTGAGGAGTTTAACCAGTTTCACTTAAGTCATCAATTGAATCTCTTTGCAGCTTTGCTACAAAGAGGTAGGAATTTTTTAATGTTGCTAACCTTACAATTTACTGAATTCCTACCATGATTTCAAAATTTCTAAAATATTTTTAGCATAACCCAAATTTTTTTCTTTATGTATATATAGCAAAACCTCTGATATAACCTCAGAGCTAATGCTTAAGAAATGGGCAGAAATACAAGAAAATGCTGTTGAGAAACTTTAATTAAGTGGGCCTACTGTAGCCCAAATAATGTATTTGTTCTTTATTTGACATATTTAAGGATAATACATGGTTTGTGAGGCTCTCACAGATTTAATATATAGCTCTGTTCAGAAGAACAGCTTTAACAATACCTATCTGGTCAATAATCTCAATAATCTGCTTATTCTCTGCATGTAGAATTAAATCTGTAGGCTTTGCTGGGGAAGAAGGTTTACTCTTTCTTTTCTGATGGTGTGCTAGAAAAGAAAGAGTCAGTTGTATTTTACCCATACGTTTTCTTCTCAGAACAATTTAATAAATTCTAAGTGCTTCTATATGAGTAAAAACCTACTGAGGGCATTGAATACCTTTGAGAGCTACCATTAAAAAAATACCAAATTTGGTGCTCAGAAGCACCATGCTCAGTGATGAGTGATACAGAAAGAACCCAACTTGACTTTCAAACCTAGGATGAGTTTACACAACTGCTACTTCTTATTAATGGATCCACTGCACATAGAAAGAACTGAGGTGTCATAAAAATTCCAGCGTCTTTTTATATATTTATAATAGGCCACAACCACACATAATAAAAATGAGTAGTTCACTAACTCATTTTTTGTTATTACATAATAACAAAAAAAAAAGTATTTAGGAAGATTTCAAAGCAAATCCCACAGCAGTCAGCTGAAAGAAGGAATTTTGGCATTTCTCCATGCTGCAGACATAAGACAGTTTCGGTTATAAGAAAAATAGGCATAAGATACTCTTCTTGCCTTCTTTACAAAGCTCTTTCAAGCAAAGAAAAACCCAAATGCTCTCAGTGAATGAAGTTTTCATACAATCCCCCAAAATGTTGGTGTAGGTAGATTAGCATATAATAAAAGTAGATACTGTAGCAAGTTGTCTGGAATAATTCCAGATGTCAAGATCCATCCATTCTTGCATCCATCCAAATTCATTGAGATCAGTGCTCAACCTGAATGGACACCTCTGAGCAGATCCAGCCAAAGCCTGGTGAAGGGAAATCTAATTTGGCATCAGTGGAACTGGGATTTAGCTCATGGGGCAGACTATGTCAGGTCTCTAGATGTGATTCTGACTTCAAGCCTTCTCAGCATCCCATTTGTACGTGTCATAGTTTTACGGCTGAGACTGGCATAAGATCAGGGAACAAAGTGTTTCCCAAGAGCCTCTATACTGGACATCTGTGTCCCTCTCACACAAGTATAAATGCTTGTTTGTCTTCTAAGGAAAAGGAAGTAAAGCAGAGCATCACAGGACATCCTGATGCAGAAAACTGAAGCACTCTATAGACCACCTATATCTTTCCTTCAATTGCACTCAGGTAGAGTATTTTGGTGAAGGACATATCTCCAGCCTTAATGCAGACATACAGACCAACAATTTACATAGTTCTCAATCCCAAAGGATTTTTTAAGTAATAATGAGTTGAGAAATTTTTCTTTCTTTCACATGTAAATGGTTTGTACCCAGAGATGACAGACACAGCCACACCTGAAAACATCTGGGTGGTCACTCCTTGATGTGCTTGTTCTGAAAGGAGGCTGTCACAACCATCCTGGTGGAAAGGAAAATACTGCACATCATGCTGTGGGAAGGAGTCTTGGGGGTTTATGACTTGCTGGAGATGGAGCAATTAGAGAAGCAAAAAAATGCAGGAATTACTCAACAGAGAAGTCACAGATGATCCTAGGGAGGAAAATAAGTTCTGTTTAAACCTTGTGCTAGTGGGATGATCATGCAATTTAGTAATGGGAGCTATTTCAAGTTATTTCAAGACAGTGTTTCAATGGCAAATCACTGCATTTAAATTGATAACTCTTGAGAGCAGTACAAATTAGAGCTAAATACCTGTGCAGCTGCAAGATTTTTGTTTGATTGTTTTTTCGTTCTAAAAGTTACAATAAAATAATATATTAAGATAACATAATTAGGTAGGAATCTGCAGAGCTTAAATGCAGTCAGTTTTATAAAGAAGGGTGGAAGCTGTTGCAAACAAATTAAAACATCACCCAGAAACATAGACCGAGGAGATGAAAACAAGCAGGGAAAGAATAAGAAAGTGAGAATTCATCTTTCTTTCATAGATGATAACATCAGCACACCTATTATTAATAACATAACATGTAATCATGAATATCTATAAATTTGCTATAAATATCTAAGTATTTGTTCTATCTTACATTGTAATTAATTTCTGATATTGTCTTGATGCAGCTGGAAACAAGTTCTGAGAATAAACTCTCAAGATTTTTACTTGTAAATACTAACTCTGAAGTCTAGTAATAAGCTCATCTATGGACATTATTCATTATTTTAGTTGGAATCGAGTGAAAATCAGAAAATAAGCATAGTGATGTATTATGAGTAGAACAAACTTTACAGGAAATTTTATTTTGGCATTAAAGAGTTAAGGGCAATTTGGAATTGCTTTCTAGAAAATATTTTCTTCTTTTTTTTTCACATCCAGTTTCTGAGTTTTACATTGAAATTGCAAAATGTGTTCATTTTCATATATTTTACTGCATTCCTACAAATGGTGCCTTGAGCTTTCCCACTGCATATTTAAGTTTTGCCAAAACAAAACTCAGGTTTACATCTGCTTTTGCCGAATTAAGACCTTCATTTTCATTTCACCAGAATTTAAGAAAATTAATTCAAATGTGAGATCATTGAACAGTGATTTAGCCTTCTAAGTGATGGCTTAGTATTTTCAGAAAAGATTAAATTAATTCAGTTAAGTTTGAATATTTTTTAAATGTTTTAATTTAATTTTTTTTATGTGGAATGACAAGTTTTTTGTTGAAATGGAGAGGTCTACATTGCTGGGGTACAGCCCAATTCTGTTAGGAAAATGTGTTGCAATTGCTAAAGAATTGCAAGGAATGAATGATTCCCAGGAAATGAACAATAGAAAATATGGACACGTTAATCAGTCTAGTTTTCCTTCCTTTTGCAAAAGAAAAAAAAAAAAGAAAAGCATGCATGCAAGCAAGGATCATACTCTCTCTGATATTAAAATCTATGGGAATTTGATGAGATAAAAGAAATGTTAAATGAACATTCTTCCTCTAAACTGACATGTCTAGAAAGGCAATTTTAGTAGTACAGCAGTGTAGCATTTTGTTTTTTCTGCAATAAAGCCATCAGATCAATAAAAAATTATGTAGCAGATTATTATTACACTGTGCTCACTATAGCTCTAATCGTAAATAATACAGCAGTTATCCTGGTTATATTAATTATAATTAGAATGCAGATAATGCAGACGGTCTTTTATTACTAGAGCCAAATCAATTTTCCAGTGTTATTCAATGCAAGGTCACACAAAGTTGTTGAAGCTCTTAGACTTCTTATGAAATGACCTGCATATGTAAGAGAGGGTTTGGCTCAGCTGCGTAAGACACATTGACTGGGAAGTGCATTGAAATAATTACAGCCATGAACTCTTGCCTGTAATGGCAGAATTTCATTTTATAAAGTAAGCATAGCTGTAATCCAGGCTCCTTTATGGTGGGAAGCCTCATAAATCTTTCAGCGAAGACCAAGTCTTTCTCTTATTTGTAAAGCAGAAATCAAAATGAATTGGTTTCTGTTGTTATTCTTTCCATCTGTACTGTTGTGTTAAACATACTGAATGTGTTCATGTTGTGTATCAATACAGAAAAAAACTAAAATAAGAAAATACTTAATGGAAACATTTCATTATTTTAACATAGACTGTTTTAAAGTTCACTCGTTTGGGCTCTGACTCTCGTGGATCGCTTAAAGCTTTTATCGTCTTTTAGGATTGCCTTGGCTTAATGTATTTGTCTTCTATCTCTCATGGTTTCAGTTTAACTCAGAATCACAGAGGAACTGATATGCTTAAAATGTGCCTGTCTGTCCTGTAACTGATGAGCAGATTAGTAGGACATTGCCAGATAATCATCTCTGAGATGCATTGGATTCATATGCATAAATGACACATGGCAGAGAGGGGGAAAGATCGAAGAAAGTGTCTTTCAGTTGTGTGCTTTTCTGCTTTCTTTAAGCATGAGTGCAGATGGCCATTAGATATGCTCTACGGTGGATTCTTGCAGTTTGGAATTTACTTTTCCTCTTTTTGTTCTATGTGGTATGTATCGAGGTGCTTCCACAGAAACAAAGCAGCCAATAGTAAACAGAGCAGAGCTGCAAGTATGAGCTAGTTAGTGAGAGGCACAGTGCTAGGAACAATGTGAAGAATAAAGGGTTGGTTGCCATTTGCTTGCTCACTTACTTCGTTTTGCTTTGCTTCATTACTCAATAGAACATATGCTAGAGAAAAAAGGAATAGCCCTCCATTGGAAAAAAAAGTGCATTTATTTGAAGAATTGTTGATACTTAAATCTTTAATATTTCTCTCCAAATTGTGCTCTCTGATTTGCTTTTAAATCAGCAGGAGTTTGGCATGTGTATGGGAGCATAGCTGTCCAGGCAATCTCCTACATGCCTACATGTGTTCAGCCTTACGTCTGGCCTCTAAGTTATACCTTCAATCAGCAGTGTGATGGTATTTAAAAAAGGGTCTCTGATCACTTTTTGCTTTTTTTAGCTTGTCATAAATCCTATTATCACCAGTACCTGAGCTTGAGGAATTCAGTCATTTGAATCAAAATGCTTCCTTCTGACAATAACCAAGGAAGGAGACAAAGCTATTTGGCAAGCAAATGAATCTTAAGTACACACACTGGAAATGTTTATACTTTGTTCTAGATAAATGTAGGCTGCATTTTGATAGTATATCAGTATTCAGCTTATAGAATGTGAATGGGATTTATGTGTGAGAGGAAATGTGAGAGAAATAGAGGAAGGAGTGTTAAGGAAAACTTGGTATAAATGGACTTTGAAGCTTTACTCAAATACTGGAGATATGCACTGTCAAATCAAATTATTGCAAATGTAAAAAACTATAAATAAATTCTCTTCAGAGATACTTTTGTGACATGTATGATGTTATACCTGTGATACTTCTCATGGATCCTCCAGTTTTGTGTGACTTGATTTAATCTTATCTCGAGATAATTTGATCGGTCTGAGCCCTACTTGCCTCTTTATTTTGATGGCAGTAATTTAATCAGGATTTTCCATAAGCCTTCCATTCTCTGCAAACACATTGCTGGGTTTGGTTGGTTAGTTTGGTGTTTTAATTATAATAATGTAGTAGCACTTACAGGTTGAGGGCATCCATCATGCCCTAAGCCTGAGGTGCAAAACAGAGCAGGGAAATATTGGGGCAAAATTGATTTAAGTTCATCAGTTTTACTTCACTGAAATAAACGCTCTATTTTAACTGTTGCAAGAGCCCAGCATACTTTTCTTCCTTTTCACCTAAATTGTTTGGTTTTATATACAAAGGAAGAAAACTCACACTTTTGAAAAGTTCATGTTAAAACCAAGCAGGACAAAGGTATACTATATGATTGCTTAGTGTACAACTTTTTCTTTTCTTTGCATAAAAAATTCTGAGACTCATGGTATGTATTCTTGTGAGGGTTTTTTTAAGGCACTCTATCTCAGAGGTAGCATGTGTATCAGGGGAGGCAGGGATTGCTATGGTAAGTACCCCTGCTTCAAATAATAGGATTTGGGAATTATTTTCAGTCCAAAACATAAGGGAAAAAAATGTCTAAAAGTGACCTTGTCGTCTGAATTAACTTCCATGAGATTCCACTTTAAAATGATATGCCCAGTATTATCATTTTACTGCCAAAAACTGGGAACACTTCCAAATTTTGACTTAGAAATTATTGTACTTCCAACTGAAAAAAAAAAAGAAGCTTTTTGAAGTACTTCTTTTTGTTGAATACTGTAATAGATGGCTCTGTAAAATCCTGAGTAAATGGCCAAGACCGCAAGTTCGAGCTGCCCCCAAGGCAGTCTTATCTTACACACAGGCTTTTAGAAGATTTTTGTTTTGTTCTTGAATGTGTGTAGTTTATGTGTTTCATCAGAAGATGCCTGGTTTTCTGCCTGACTCTACACCCCCATGTCAATACCACTCAGGTTCACAAGGGGAGTTAGCCGCAGGATTTGTGCTGTGCTGAAGAAGAAAGATTATCTTTCCTGTGGGGTGGGGGGAAGCGCATTGTGCACATCTCTAAAGTAAAGACTGCGGGAAAAAATGAAAAGGGCATAACTTTTTAATATACAATAGCATTCCTAAGTTAATATAGCATGCTGGAATGTAGTGGAACATTTTATTATTCGGCAATCGTTTTTCTTTACATCTTGTAAATAAAATGTTCCTTGTCTTAACGGGCATTCTGCAACAGCAGGGTAGGTTTCTAATCAGCCACACAAACCACTGCTCTAAGTGCACTTGATAGTGTCTCCAGCAAATAGCTTTAGAAAATATCCTTCGTAGTGTACGTACCCTCATGTGAGGATTACCTGCAATGATACGATACATCCTCATACATTCAGGCAGCCTCGTGTGCCTCTGATCTATCCTGGCTTTCACTGTCACTGTTTCCGAAATGGCCTTTCTGCCTCCTGATCACAACATGAAGCAAAAAAGTACCATCTGGACACTGCATGCTAAAAAGTCAAAGATCTGTACACTGTATTATGCCCAAAAGGACATTTTCTTGTCAGTTAAGCTGCCATGTACTTTAGTCTGTCACTGATAACTAACAAAATTACAGTATGGTAATTTTAATTGGAAGCTATCCATTTTTATCCCTCAGGTTTTTCTTTTATTCCCCGTGGCAATCTTCTCCTGCAGCAGGCTCCCCGGCCGTGGCGCAGGCGTGGGCAGAGCCCGGTGGGAGGCCAGCGTGCCGGGCACGGCGGTGTCCACCTGCCAGGGTGCTGCGCTGCCTCTGCCCGCCAGCTCTGCCAGGGCCACCGACCCAAGCTCAGCCCTGAGTGTCCTCTTCCTAATTCCTTAATTCTGCTGCTTTTTCACTCACCTGGAGTCCCACAAAGCCATTTGACAATTAAGGTTATAGAGGAAAAGAGGCAGTCCCCCCGACTGCTGGATGTTGGGAAGATACGGACACAGGCCAGGGAGGGGGCACTCTGGGGCAGGATGGAGAAGGTGAACATTTCCCTGTTGGAAAGCTGTAAGTAAGAATATTTAGGACATCAGTGTTGTCGTTACTGGGGAGGCAGAGAGGGAGTAAGAGCCTCTCACCAGAAATAAGAACAGCATCCATGACTGCAGGAGTACAGAGGAGGGGTAGCTTGCTTTCAGAGGGCAAAAACCAGGGTAAGGACAGGAAAGTAGAAAGTAAAAAAGACAAAAAAGGAATCAAACTCGTGGGATATGAAAGACTCTACTTTCATTTTAATGTATACATAAAGATTGATGTTGTTTTGCTTATATTTATTTGTCTGTTTGTTATCTGAGTGGTGCATGGTGCAGAGAATTTTACTGTTTTTTCCTTTTATCTGGATGACTCAGAAAAATAAAAAATGCAGCCTATAATATTGGCTTATGGCCTGGCAGAGTAGAAAGGGGTGCAAGCCAAACTCCCAGTCACCTGAATCTCCTTGCAGAGGAGAATCAGGTATACATTTCAAATGTAGAAATAAATTCAGTGTATGAATGCACCAAAATAGAATAAGTCTGCATATGGGCTTAGATATACAAATAGTAATTGAGCATCTCTTTTAAGAGAATTTGGGTCTCTACAGAATTAGTGCCAGATTAAAAACATAACATTCATTTTTCAAGTTACAATTTCGTGGCCAGTATAATTTTGTGTAAAATAAAGTGCTGTTGTCCATTCTCACCGTATCGTGAGCTGTTATAGTCTTAACACCAAGTTAGTTGATGTAATACCAGCACTACCAGCTGGATTTTTATATAGCTTTTAGTGACAAGATAAATATGTACATTCTAAATTTAAGAGATTGACAGCTCTTATCATCTTAAAAATTACCTATAAATATACCAAAACCAGAAAATGTGAAAAAAAGCATCATTATCCCTTTAATCTAAAAATTGGGCTGGAATTGTGACTGCAAGAACATCATGGGAAAAACAGAATGGCATGGAATGTAAGTGCCCCAGAGACTGGGCACTAAAGTTACCCTTCTGAATTTGCAGTGGATTATGTCAGAAGTCTTTTTCCTTAGCAAAAGTTAAACAAAATGCTTTGTCTAAATATCAGAAAAATACAAAAATTTAAAAGTACAAAATGAGCAAGGTCAAAATTCATCCGCCCAATGTGCAGCTAAATTTATGAGAAAACAAGTTATTTGTAGTTGTAGTTTTATTTTATATTTTTGTAGTTTTGCTAGGTTCTTTGCTGCTCCAATATGGAAAACCACTAAACAAGGCATTTGATCCTATTCTTTAATAGGAAAATGTTAATGGTGGGTCCAGTTCAGTATTCTCTCTGGATTATGGTTTGTGAACTGTACAAAAATATGTCTGTAGGAGGTTTCAAAAACAGCAGAAAGTACTGCATGAGAAGGATCCAGACAATGCATCAGCTGAGAAAAATCCATGCAGAGAAGTGGAAATTATGCAACGTTCTTCTCCTGAAGGACCACAGCTGTATTTCTCTGCAGAGAAAGAGAGCCTTTTAAGCTGTAACGTTGATCATCAGTATCCCACATGGATCTCTGGCGGGGTGGCTTTCATACAGTTGTGCCGGCAGTATTTCCTTTCTTAGCTGCTTCCTGAAGAGGCCTTGCTGCGGAGAAAGAGGTGCTGAAAAGGTTAATGGGAGCCCTGATAAATCTGCAGAGACTGCCTCTATCATTAGAATCTCTTACACGAATCAAAATGATAGCCTGCACCTAAGGGAAAAAGAGATTTTTTTTTTTTAGTTTTATGTAGTCTTTATGACAGAAAATCAGTTCTCAGTCCCAGCTTGGAGAACTGTTGGGCTTTCTGTGAGGTGTGTGCTGAAGTGCCTGGGTGGCTGGGCAGGAGCAGGGTACCTCCATGCCCCGGTGCCACGGCAGCCAGAGCATCTGCTGGTGAAGTGCATGGAGAGGTGGCATGGCCATTCCCAACTTCCCTTCCACAAGAAGGGATTTGGATTGAAAAAGATCAAATTCTTACGTTTGGGCCAAATCTTACAAAACGTTCATCTGAACTCTGTGCAGCCTGCCCCATGTTGCCTGGCTAAGCCTTGGGCACGGTCCATTGTTAGGTATTTCCAGCCTGAATCACTAAAGGCAGTCTTCCAGTGCCAGTCTCCAAGATCCTCTGCCCCAATAGAAGGAGACTTTTTATCACGGTGATACTTTCCTGACAAACTTACAAAAGACATGTTTAATTTTTTTCCTAACAATGCCTTGCTATCTATGTTTATTTTAGCCTAGTCACAGTCCTGTTACAACTTTTTTATCAGACCTTGAAAACTGACTAGAAAAGTAGATTGCTGCTTTTTCCTTCCACTTTTGGAAAGCTGGAATCCAATCTAACTCAAAACATAAAATATACTTTTGTTACCACAAGATTGCAGCAGAGGTTAGTAGCAATGTGTATTTTATAGTATGTTTTCTCTGAAGGGAGAATTCATACTACAGCTATTCAAACTATATAGTGTGTGAATTCAGGACAAAAATGAATTTATTTTCCTTTTTTCAGTTCATCAGAGATGAACACTAAATGCAAAGTTCAAATTCAGATAAAAATTTCTCTGTGTCTGGATCTAATGTTTTGGGCTGATTCTTTTACAGCTCACCATAATTGAAAAGTCTATGTTTCATTACATGTGGGAAGTATAAATGGGCACATACTTTCTTGGGAGGTGGGTGTCTTTATGACAGTAATAATAGTACTTATAATACTAGAGTAAATTTATGATATCTTCTATTAATTAGTCTAGCTAATTTAGATTTAATGTCTTGTAGGCTGGGTCTACAATGTGTAACAAAAATGTGTAATCATTGTTTAGATATTTTTCACTATATTTCTTAACCGCTGTAATGGAAATCTGTGTAACAGTTCTGTATTTGTACAATGATTTCACCTTAAAGCAGGACTAAATGCTCAATATTTTGTCATCTCATCCCCAGATTAAACATAGATATTGTTTATAGGTTAATTGTATTTTTCAATGTATTTTTCCATACAATTTTGTTTAGATTTTCAGGGAGAATATTTTAAATTTAAATGTTTTCAAAATCTTGTGTCTTTTTTCATAACTGTTTCTGCTGCTGCTTTAACAGTCACACATTGCAATGAGAGCAGAAGTGGAAAAAATAAACAGAGGAGCAAAATATAGACAGACACATGCTTAAGCAATCAGAAAGTATTTAGTCAATACATTGGTCTCAGCACACAGCAACAAACAAGTTTATAGATGTATGAGAACAAGAAGGGAGATTTGGATTTGAAAGAAGAAAAGCTGTGTGGGTGCTGTTGGAAAGTGTATCAGAAGTCTGAAGGGCACTGCAAAGAGCACAGATAATGCTTTGGAAATATAGGAAGTGTAAGTTGGAGACTTAGCTCATGTAGCAGGGAAGATGGAGCAGACCACAAGGTACTGAGTGAAAGGGGAAGAAAATATTCTGTCCAAGTGAGGACAAATACTATGCTTCATCCAAAAGAAGAGGGGAGGCAGCAGAGAAAGGCAAAAATAGACATCACATGGCCAAGGCAATGGAATGGAAGTACCTTGATAACAGCATTCTGACTAGATACCAGTATTGTAAGGTTTCTGCAATTAACAGGGGGATCTTTGCTGTGTGGATGGATAGGAAAGGCCGTGTTTTTGAAAGGTAAAATGAGAGGGGTAGGCGTAGTAGTCTTAAGTAAGATATGAAGGAAGATTAAGAACTGTTTTGAACTGGGGAGCTTGACATCAGAGAAATAAGGCAAGCTGAGCCTTGGTATGGAGCAGAGTGGTGAATTTTTTGTTTTAATTAGTCTAAGATTTCTATAACCCAATATAATCTTATCCAAGTGAGAAGACAAAAAAGATGTATGGAGTTCATCTGTCATTCTGTGTAGAGACAGAAAGGGAATTTGAGAATAAGTAAACTGAGGGAGAAATGAAAAGTAGCTGGAGTCTTTTTAGAAAGGGAAAATTCATTCCAGAAGTAGCTCAGAGGGGAGAGGATACAGGAGAATACTGGAACTTGCAAGTCCAAGTTGGACATGGGATAGACCAAGACTGTGTTAGAAAACAGAAAGATTGCCTGGATTTCTTCTCTGAGGCAAAGTACTTGTTTCTAAAGCACTTCTCATTTTGCAGCACTGATCCTTTTTTCAACTGCAGACAAAAAAAAGCCCTTAAACATATAGTTTAAAATTCTATCCATATTAAAGGCATTCCATCTATATTAACTTATGTGTGTGTCACTTAAGATTGTTAAAAACCTCAGGGCAGGAATAGTGTTATTTGCATTTGCACATTTATTTGTATGGAAGCACATAGGCTTATTACTAAATAAATGGTTGCTATGTGTAATTAGTTGATCTCTGGTTTTAAATGTTCATTAGACATACAGATAAAATGAAGATGTTACCTCAGTCTATTGTTAATAAATTTAAACTTTCTTTTACTCTTGGGGTTTTTTTTTGCTTCTTTTATATATCCAGCTTCCTTCCACTGTGCTGCTGCAGGAAATTACTTTTTTCTGTTGGGAGGAGAAGAAAACTTATTTTTTCACCCTTGGAACTTCAAGTAAAGTAAACAACAAACATAGAAATTTTGGATAGAAAAATATAGGTATGGAGTATAAAACAGGAATGGAAAAATTAAGAGATTGCAAAAACCTCTGTATCTTTCAGCACGTCCTTTCAAAGGTAGTTCTGGTGTCCTCTTACCAAAGGAGAAGAAACAACTGAGAATATTAAGAGTAAAAGGGAAAGTGGTGGAAGTGATAATAAATTACTCAAAATCATCATAGTCACAAATGATTTCACAGAGCAGGACTTAAAAAGAGAATTATGAAATAGGAATTCTAATGCAGGCATTTATATTTTTGGAAGTGTAATGTCAAACAAATAGTTCCTTTAGGTAGAGGAATGAATGGATCCAGCTTTACTGCATCATATGAGCAGTCTGACTTTCAAAAAACCTCAACGTCTGTACTTGAAATCAGTTAAGACACGGAAGGTGAGGCTCTGGAACAGGTTATATAGTCTACATCATTAGATGTCTTTAAGGAGAGGAAGACTAGGTGAATTAGCTTCTAGATGAACTAGAGTACTGTTGATTCTGTCTTGAGACAAGGAGTCAGAACAGATGATCTCTTCTGCAAGTATACACTTCCATAATTTGAGGAAGCAGAAGAGAGACCATTTAGAAGATAATGTCAAATACTTAACTGATCAAACAAACACTACTGTGTGCACCTCTCAGGGCTTACATCAGTTGCAATATCAGAGATGAGAGGATACCTTTTGAAAAAATCACTCCAATGCTCTGGAAAATGGAACGTTAGAAAAGTGACCCACTTGCACCAAATGTAAGGCGTTAAAGTTCTTTCACAACAAGATGTGGGAAATCAAAATCAATTGCCTTCATACAAAGGCAATAGTAAGAGAAGTATATGGATAGATAAAGCAGAGTTTAAAGCTGAATCGTCCTTATTTCTGATTTAATGTGAATTCCTTCTTTTATTCTGTTGTTGTAGTCTTCCTTGAAACAGCCTATCAAGTCTAATAGTAGATCTAGATCCAGTAGATCTGTTATCGTTTCTTCAAAGATAAACTGTTGCTCTAAAGGTTAAAAAATAGAGATTATTTTCTAAATGCATTTGAAAAGGAAAAGAAGTGGTAAAAAAAATCTATATAAAACAAAAACAGCCTTTGAAATGATGTAAAGGCTGGCTCTCTCCCTCAGTAGTCTATTCTGGGTTTTTTTTGTTCAGCTCCAAAATAAGATATTGCAGATTAGGAACAGTATTCTTTATTTATTATTAATTTCTTTTCTTTACCAGAACACCCATCTCACAAGACTGCTAAGTTTAGGGTAAGAGACAAAGGTTCCCAAGTTAACCTTGTTGTCCCTTTGGTCAATGGATTTTTTTCACAGAAATTACCGAGTTAAAAAAAATACTAATGTCAGAAGAATGCTGGCTTTTATACACAAAGTGACCTGGCATGTGCAGGGCAGGTGAAAGGTGTTTTCACGCAGGTTCACGAGCACTGAGCTGGTGTTCCTCCAAAATGTGCCCAGCACAAGTGATCTGGGAGCCGACATAAAATAATTGCTTTGGGCTACACCAAGAGTCAGCAGCAGCTCTTCACCCTGGCTGTTCAAATGCCTGGAACTTCTGTGAAGATAATAAGAAATTAGAAGTTGGATATTTTCATTTTAAAAAAGCATGAAAAGAGCTATCTTGGTGCATTCCAATCTACCTGGTTTTGCCTTTACCTTCCTCCTTGAGAAACTTTTCTTTAGTTTTAGTTATGAATGAGAAAAGAAGATTGTACCGAACTGTGAATTACCTTTTTCTCTTTTTAGTTAAAACACAGCATGGAGAGATGCAAGTACAATTATTAGTGAATATCTTTTGAAATATGGGCATTTGCCAGAAATCTGTCAAACAAACGACCTAGGTCTTGCTCAAGAAACCATCTATTAAAAGAATGACCCACTAACCTCATTTTTCCAGAAAGACTGTTGGACAGTTATGGCAAAACAATCCAAGAAATTTGTGAAACTTTTCATTTCTTTAGGGGTCAGATAGTAAGATTTCAGATGCAGAAGCAGCAGTAAATCACATCAATTTAAGCAGGAAGTACTGTTGCCAAATTAACTGTGTATATTTAGACACCTTTGTGAATGTTCGGCTTTTCTGATTCATGACTCCATTCAGGAACTGCTTAAGATGTGCTTTTACTCTGGTGGAATTTTTTTGTCTGGGTTCTCCAGCACTTTGTATGTCTATTGGGAAAGAAAACCTCTTTCTTCATTTTGTGAAAGTGAGATTATACACAGATTACTGGACATTTCTCTTGGTACTTGAGAACAATTTTCCTTTTAATATGAGCCTCGTATTGCAGTAGTTGTTGCCTTACAAATGTTCATAATAATAATCATTATCAATCTGCTTTCTGTGGCAATAAAATCCCTAAACTGAGCAGGAAGTAATGCTAAACTCAGAAATGGTAAAGGCTTTCCTTCCAATTTGAAAAGAGGATGAGAGAGAACAAATTAATCATAGAATCGTGGATGCTGGAAACATATTAAAAAATCTAGCCAGTTTCTTTGCCTTTCGTTTGCCTTTTATTGTACATCCTGCAGTATTCTGACAGTCTGGTTTTTCAAAAGCTGTAGTCTTAAAAGTGATAGGTTACCATTACTTTCTCTTAAGAGTGTATGAGAATCTCACTGATAAAGAGGATTTCAGAAGTTTGGGAAATGAATGCTACTGCAGCAGTGAGGAACTAACGGTTCCAAATATATATAGAAATGCAAAGGGATTTTTTTTCCCAGTGATTTTTTATGCTGAGTCGCCATCTGAGATGTCTGTGCATATGTCAGTATATCTATGTCTGTTTTAGAGCTGGAATATATTCTCACTCCCTTAATAATCACCTCCTCACTTTCAGTGCAATTTTAAAATTACATCTGACCAGAGGATTAAGAATGTCTTAGTGGTAACATTGTCTTGAAATTCATTTGACTGTGCATTGTTCTCTAAAGTGCCATATTTAGCTTTTAACAAGCTTGGGAATATTGTTTATTTGGCCGTATGATGTGTTAGTTGCTTAGCTAATTCTGCATTTAAAGACGTGTGTTCTCTGGGCTCTCACATGGGGGGAGGAAAGTGTCCTCCTTATGTGAGAAAGCTGCCACAGCAGCTGAGATATCACTTAACACTGGAGGCTCTCCAGGGCTTGCATGTGCTGCACATGCTTGCAATGTATTTTGGTATTAGTATGACCAACATTAATACACAGCACTAATGCTGAGAATAAAGTAGGTGCTAAAGCTCAGATTCAGATGCTCTAAATGGCAACGTCTTTATTGCTCTACACTAAGAGGGAATGAACAAATAGTTCTGCAGTGGGCAAAGAAGACTGGTGTAGCACCCTAACCCCAGAGGCAAATTTATTTCCACCCATCTGCTGTCTCAAATGCCAAGTCCTAGAAATGCCACTGTTTCCAAAGTAGCAGATATTAACCATGTGTTTGAATCTTAGGCATTAGTAAAAATTATTCCAAAAAAGTTGCCTTTGTTTGGCTTTCATGAATTACCAGAGCAAAGCAAAAGGCCAAGGCTCGTTGTGTTATCCTGGCAGTAACAGGTTCACAGTTTCTGTGATGGAATATAATGAATGGCTATCAGTAAGATAGTGATTTTGTTTCATTCATCTGCTGCAAATAATAAAGGCATTTGTAAGGCTGTAAGGTAAGGTTTAGGGCTGGGTTCTGGTCTAGTTTGCAATGGGACTTGCAGACCCCATATCGTGGTACCCAGCTGAAAGGAGATTGTAAAGAACTTGTATATTGTGGAATAAAATATATGTTCAGAGTCTGCAGACTCCTGGAGTCAAAGGTGGGCAAGGAAAACATAGCTGGCTGGTGGTGTATAGGTCTTCCCCCAAAGGACCTTGGGTACTATTAGTGCCTTTCTCTCCTCTTCTTCCTGCCCACCAGCACAGGTTTGGAGAAAATTCTTCTGTTGCTGCTTCCCCTACCAGTAAATGGCAGGAGAAATTACATATGATTAACTGGTCACTGCTTAGAAATCCAAGTGTCAGGGAACATTTGTGCTGCCCTTTCCTTGCCAAAACTTGCCAATTCCCCCTCTGCTGTGAGCTGCTTTCAGACATTTGTGTTTCTTTTTGTCTAGGCAGGCTGCATATTCAGCAGAGTGACTCAGAGCACAGAATCTCTTTGAACTGTGTTTTTGCTCTGGGAAAGTCTTTTTTGGTTTTTGTTTCTTTAATTTTTTTTTAAGTGATAAGGAAATATGTGCTACTTGCAAGTTGCTCCTTTTGGCAAACATGGGATATCCCTTTTTAGTATGGATTCTGTTCCATATGTGATCATTCTTTTTTTGCCAAACTTCCTTAGATGTGCACCAAATTGCAGAAAGATGAATACCAACTTTGCATAATTTGAACAAGAAAGCCTTGCAGTGCTACTTTTCTGTTTAATTTACGGGGGGGAAAAATTATGAGATACGTAGGACATAAGTAAGGGCAGAATAGAGCCCTTAATCTTAATTATTCATTCTGCAGTATTATAAATGACTAAAGATTACCTCCAATGTTTGGTATAATCTTACAGTGTGCAGATGTGGTTCTCTTTGGTATATGCCATCTTTACTGAACTCACAATTTCCATAATGCTGTCACATTCTGCATGGGAAGCAGATTTACAGATAGGTAATCCATGTAAGGTATTTTAAAGACAGCTTATTAAAGGATTGAGGCCTGCTGTTAAATTACATATGCTTTCAATTGCTATGAGGAGCAAACAGTATCAAGAAGTACAATAATTTAGCTACAGCTGGAGAAAGGCCTATTTAAAGTTTTGATGACAGATCCTTTAAAGTTTTCCTTCAAGTTCTTTTCTGCTTTTTATCGTCTCCTGCATAGTACAGTATTTCACTTTATACAATGTAGTTTCACCAGCAGGTCGACTGTATACGCGCTAGGAAACTGAAATGCATTCCTAAACTGATAGATAGAGTTTACAAAACGACTGTGGGCACCAGGCTCCACACTTGATGGCATTATCAAAACACCTGACAGCAAGGATGGAGTCACTGCAGTTTAGCATTGCTAATTATTAATAGCTCAAATTGTGCTGGGCACTGTCGCCGTGCCGCGTTCCCTGCCGCCGAGCTGGGATGCTGTGCTGCAGCGATGCTGCTGAGCATATTGGATAGTGCCCCCATCTGTTTCTGGAACACAAGGCAATGTGTCACTTACGTGCTGTCTGCTCCTCGTACCCTTTACAGAGGGAGTTAGTTACAAGAGATTGCGTTTCCAAACAGATAAACTCCTTCCCATCTCTAACTGGAATAAGAAGGCAACGACTGTAGTTTAGAGTCATTCCTTAAATTGGGGGTCTGGGGAGGAGGGGGAATGTTTGGAGCTTTTTCCCTAAGGTAACAAAATAAATGAGAAAATAGTGATGCTGGAGCTAACTTTAAGTGCTGCACGGTAAGATGCTAAAAGGGGCACATTATGCAGACATGAGACTACAAAGCCTGAGAAGGAATGTGTTAAACAATCATTTTATAACGATGAGTCTGGCCATGCGTTTGCATGTGACCATTATTACAGTCTGAAAAAGAGAAAATGTTATTATGCCATGTATCTTTGAGCCATTATTGGAATTAGGTTACAAGGCTTTGACTGCAAGGTTATTTGAATCTACTGCTTGTTGTTAATGTCATGCTTTCTATTTAGTATTTTTTTTCCTTATTTGTTATGAACTAGTACACTATGAAAAGCAAATAATTTTTTAAAATATGTCTGTAACCACCCACCACCAGCATAAGTATATTTTTTGATGGTATATATTTAAAGATCACCGTACACTGTGGGAAAAGCTGTGTAAAGCTCTGGAAAGACAAAGTAGTAAGGAAAAAAAGGGTTCTAAGAATTAAAATACAGGCTTTTTAAACCTATCTTTATTTTTTCTTTAACATTTGTGTGTAATCTAATCAGACACATGAAAAACACTGACTCTAAATTTGGCAAAATAAAACATTTTCTTAGAAAGGGTGATCTAAACATCTTTCCACATAAATACATTAAGACTTCTTTTTCTTTTATTTTTGCTTTTTTTAGTAAATGAAAAATAGTCTTTTTATTGTGATGTATTTACAATGTAAATTATGCACATGATATTTGTGTCCTCATCTAATAAATCTGTTTTTACAGAAGTTGTAGAGGTTAATAGATTTTGAATTGCATTAGATTTCTGTAATAAATGGATATATAAGACAAGACCTTATTAGGATGATCTTTGTCTGTGAAATCTGTCTTCTTCAAATAATTTCAGAAACCAAAAAGGCAAAATACAAACTTTGCCGAATCATGAATTTTTAAGCATATGTCTCTATAAATATTAGTGCAATTTAATTGCAGAAAATTACTTTGTTACAAATTAGTAGCAAAGTTCTGTAGAGTACCTGAAACTAGTATTTTTTATTTCAGTATTTATACTGGAATATGATTCTTATAAAGGAAAAATGCTATTGATAGCTCTAAATGAACTTTGAATTAATGTAATATCAATATTATCAAATATTGATATATCACCCCCAGACAGCAAATGTATTTTCAAGTGAAAAATAATTAAAGTAGTTAAAAATTAAAGTGAAAAATTAAAATGTGATGCTTAAATAAATAAAACAAAATATCTCAGTAGAAAACATTTCTAATAGGCTGTGTAGATCTCATTGCATTGTTTCTGTTGTTACCATGTCTTAATGGTTTTTATTGTTTATGGGAAAAATTGTTTAAGACAGCAAGAATCTCGGGTCTTCTCTTTTTTATGAAGGTCAAACTAAATTCAGAATTATAACTGAAAAATGAAATGTAAATACCGAGATCTTTGATAACAAAGTAATTAAAATGTATGGTTTTGCCTACTGTGTATAATAAGGGCTTATATTTGATCAACCATAAAAGTTATTTAATCATTTTAACCTTGGAATACTACCCCACAAAAAACTACTTAATGGAAGTTAGCTGAGAAGCATTAGAGTATCATAACATCAAGAAGGCTGAGCGAGAGGGCACTGAAAATTCAAGCACAGCTTATTTCTGCCATAATACTATAGCAGGTTGCATGGCAACCAGTGGCTGTGGATTTTGAAGTTACTTTATCCTTATTCAATGAGCAAAGACTTAGCCTGTATTTATTTTGGTAATTTCTAGAATTAATCAGGTATTTAAGGCCCAGTGTAGCATAAACTTGCTGTGATTTTTTGATTGGCAAATGAATGTTTACAAATGTTGTTGGGAGAAGATCTGGAAGAAGAGGAGAGCTCGATTGTTTCTCCTAGCATTGCAGACAGTATTAGACAAGAGCTCGGATCAGCAGCCCATTTGGAGCAAGAGTGTGGCTTGCAAGCATCTCCCTGTGATTTAGGTTAGTCATTTTAGGAGGACACTGGAGTTTTCAAAAAAAACCCTGCCATATTTCATTTTAATGTTTCCATTAAAGAACAATGCTAAGAGAATTTTAACATTTTTCAGCTGAGTAAAAGCTGTAATCGTAAGCCAAAGTCACAAGTACAAGTAGTGTGGCACCCCTGTGGGCGTGTATTACTTCAGAGAATACAGTAACATACAAATCTCAAAACATATTTTAAAATACTATTTAATTTCCTTTACTGTCCTTAAAGTACAAAGGCAACTCTTGCAGCACCCTGTTGTTTAATATGTTCAGGGCTCTGCCAAGCTGCTCAATATCCCCAGATCTTACTGAAACTGAAGTAAATTAAAGCACAAGGCGGACATCATAATGCTTGTAATGAATGAGAGGTGTGAACTGGTGGCTCATTTAATGAGTGCTTTTTAAAAATGCACTTTGCTAGAGCATATGAAAAATCTGTAGGATATTTCCAGGTTTCAGAAGCAGTGTATATTCTTGTAGTGAAAGCTGCCATCATAATGCTTATACATACAGGGGTAGGATTATGATATGAGTGTTCTCTTTGTGTGTTTCAGTTCCTAACTTTTTGGCTTTTATGCAAAGTACACATTGAATGAATCTTATCACATACACAGCATGAAAGGCATCATTAAATCAAGACAGCCTTTCACAACCCTGGCTTACATCATGCACCCCACCAACCTAGCTTTGAAGAACCTTTTTTCATATGATCATGAACTTAGCAGATTCACGTGACAGCTGTATCATTCTGTTTTAAAGCATATTTCCAAAACTGACATTAGATCAAGACCAAAACGGTAAGAAACCCACAGTCCTTCTTAGGTGGAAGTGGGCACACAGCCAGTTGAGCACTGCTGGTTTGGGAATGCCTTGGATCCAAGGCAGGCCACTGAAAATGAAATTGCACCACTGCACGTGTCTAGTGCAGGTCGTGCCTTTTCTGAGAGGCTTCCTCATTACCCAGAAACATTCACCCACAGCATCCATATTCCCAACTTTACAGCACAGAAGTGAATTCAGTTAAAATTCGAACTGAAATGGGTAGTGAATGTCTTGGCATTTGTTTTGCATAGGTAGCCTGGAGGTTATAGCATATCTGTGTGCAGCAGCAAGAGGGGGTCCATGGGTGTCCGCTTTCAAGCCAAGTGTGGCAGTTTAGGCTCACTGTGCCTGTCGGCGTGTATAAAAGTCCCTAATGATCTTCTTGATGAAATAAAGTGATCAATCTTGGCAGTGAAAGGCACAGCAAAGTTATTTTAAAAATGCATAGGTTATTTTGTTAAAACCTCCACTAGAAAGCTAGTACTTCTGGGAGTTGTGAATGTTGTTAAAAATATATATATTATAGCCTTTATGGTGACAGTTAAAAAGTTATTACAGCCAAATACTTTATGTCAACAATAAGCTACTGCAGTTTAAGAAAAATGAAAGGTTTTCCCCTGAGCCAGTTGTGTTTTCTTTGAACATAATAGGAAATAAAGCTTAAATATTTTGGGTTGGAGCTCTTGGTCCTGTTTGAATATTTGTGTTTCATACTTTCCAGAAAGTAGTGAATTTTGGTGACCTCATTTCTGGTCACTTTTTTTTTTTTTCCTAAATGGAAGGGTTAATACTAAAATGTGCTAGCATCAGGAAAGGAATCTGCAGTTCCATAGTGTTTTGTATTAATAATGAAACTAAGAGACCTGTTCAGAGCAAATAATTGTGGCAGTAAGGGGCTCCTGGGTTTTCTGGCTTCCATCCTGGCTGAAAAGCAAGCTGACACGTGCAGTTGTCTTGTCTCTATCTTCTTTTGGGGACATGCATTAAGTCATGTGAGTCTGAAGAATCAAGCACAATGCAGCACTTGTCAGACCATTATGATTTATCTTCCCTTAGGCATTGGGTAAAATGTATTAACATAAACCCTGAATGTTGTTCCAGTGAAAATACAGGAAGGAATCAAAGAGCTGGCCCTGTGTTAATGCAGAGGAAGTGAGGACTTTGCATCTTCTGGTCCTTTCTTCATTTATGCAAGTGATGGCTGCAACAGGAAAGTTAATAAAACCTCTGATCAAAGCACTGGTGGACCTGACCAGCAACTTTGTTGTAGCTACACTGTGGATGAAATAGTAGAAATCATTTTATCAGGCAACTGAATGGATTCATTTTATATAGGGCTTTGAATCAGTTGTTGCTTCTGCTTTTATTTCTGCATGTATTTTTTAGGCTTAGTGGCTACATGAGAGGATAGCGTTGTAGAAGTTCAGGATATCCCTTGACACTGGCCCTCCTTGTTTTGTGGGGATGGGCAATCCGATTACAACATTGAACAGGGCACCTGTGCCTTGTTTTTTTAAAAGGAGAAAATTGAACATTCAGTGATGCTCTGGGCCAGAAATTACTCTCCAACCAAACTGCAGTACTTATGAATGAGGCATAATAGATTTGTCAGGGCTATGACCTATTCCAGTAACTGTGAAAAAGGAATAATGTTAAGGTGTCAGAGAGGAGTCAAGGCATGGGGCTTGTTTTCACTGAAACCCTGGGCAGCAAGGAAAACATGAAGGTAATCCTTTCTACTTCAGTCTGAAAATAAGATCCTGAGAACACAGTCAGAAATCAACCTTTAGCTCCATTTCTCCCTAAATAATTTGCATTCTGTAAAAAGAAATACATTCCACATATTTATAATATTGGAACCTGGGATTAAAATTGCCTACAGTGAAGCTCACATTTGCAAAACAGAGCTTTATCAATTACTTCTCTTTTCTGACAGCAATTCCTGCTTTGCCAGAGCAGCCCCCCACGTGTACTGTCCTTTTGCCTCACAGGCACATTGGACACAAATGTGTTAGCTAAGTCTTTGCCACGCTATCCAAAGGAATTTTAAGGAAATGGTCTAGTTTCAAAAATTCTACTACATAGTGTGTATTTGGTTTTAATTTTAAAACTGTTTGGTCAAAATGTCAGTGGTGAGTAGATCTTCTATCATTTAAGTCCATACCTCCTCTTAAAAATAACCATAGAACCAAAATTATAAATGTTTTACTTCATTCACATTTTTCTCTTCCACAGTCGCCTGCACTGACTGTCTCAGAGCACACAGAGGCTAACAGTACAAGTGTAAACTGTCATCTAAGTCTTTTTCTTCTGCCTAACATTGGAAAGGTTATGTCCTGAAATAATGCATTTAGCAAATGATGAGCCCTGTAAGACAGGACCAGGGCTGGAAGGATTGCAGACAAAATGTGCTCAGAGCTAGAAACAGTCACACAGATTGGAGACTAAACCCAAATGCTGCCTGTCCATGAGAGCTTTATATTGATGCCTCTGTGATTGGAAAGAAGAATTTTGCAGCCAAATGCTCTGTTGATTTACATTCCTGGAAAAAACACTGATTTATGGAAGGTTTTGTAGTATAAATATCACAGTTTATTCTTGATTTTAAGGCTTTAAACTGCAGTTAGGTGCATCAAGGATCCTTTGCAGTTTGCACTGTATTTTGTCTTATATGAATTTGATTACTCTAACATCTGTTTACCTCAGTGTACCTGTCTTTACAGCAACCCTGAGCAACGTGGGGCATGCTGCATTGTTTTACACCTGAAGTACTGAAAGACAAGGTGTTCTAACTCTGTACAATTAAGTATGTTCCTAACAGAAACCTCAAGGGTTTCTAGCAGCCCAGCTATTAGCAATGGCTACAAAAGGTGAGAAATGTCATGCATATGAAAATTCAACCCACCACTAAAGGGTCTTGAAAATCTGACCCAACACAATTTGGGCAAGATCATACAAAGTAACAGCTGCACAGAAGGGAATTTATCCATTTCTCAGAAAATGTTGCATTGTACGTAACCCTTAAAATATGACCTTTTTCTTGTGTGGTGTTGGGTCTTTTTGTTTGTTTTTTGGTTGGTTGGTTGGTTGGTTTTTTGGTTTGGTTGGTTTTTTCCCATTTAGAATATTTAGTAAAGACATTCTGACAATTTAGGAAGTAATTTTTGCTTTGATTCCTTCCTGTTTACCTTTCAGAGTGAATCATTTGATGTGTGTTCTAATTCCACTGGATCAAGTATGACTTTTCATTCATTTCATTGGTATATAGCTCACTGAAAACAATAAAGCTAGAAAAAAGCAAAAGGGAGATGCTAGAGGGAAGGTTTAATTCTTTAAATTATAAAGTAAATTGGCAGTGACTACACACTGAGACACATCCTAGTCCCCATGTACTAATTGGATGCCACTTAAAAACATTATGAGAAAAGTATATGAAACTCCAGGTCTTCCAGTCTAAGCATCATCCTGGTTTTATACTGATATTAATGACCACAGGTTGAGTAGGTTTGTTTTTTTCTTCTTTTTCCCCCACTGTGGTGAAAGTAAGATGCCTGAAGGGAAGCAGAATTAATTAAAGTTTCTGATGAATATTGGACCACTACTGGCATTTGCCTCGGGATCAACAGGTAGGTTCTTAACTTTGTGAGGGAAAACATTATTGAAGAAGGTTGCATTCCTTGTGCAGATCAAGTTGTGCTTTTAAAAAATAAAAGAAGTCAGCTGGTGGTCTTGCTTTTAATTATCGAAGCTGTGAGAATTCAAATGACATATTTGCCTCATTTACTTAGAAGATATTCTTGTATTTATTAAATCATTTGAAGAACATCTGTAACACTTTGATAAGATTTTCTTTCTCATCATGGGAAGCAGGCTGCATTTCAATACCAGGAAGTACTAGTATTACCAAGTGTTTACTACTCCATTTACAGGGAAACTGTAATATGTAGAAGTAAAATTCACCAGAATTTGGAAATGTTTCATTTTGTAACAATAGTAGACATAAGTCAAATAGTGAGATTAAAGGATCCAGACATAATTATACATTATTATTTAGCTTCTCCTTCTATCACTGCTAGACTACAAGCTACCTGTTTCTCACCATTTTTAACCCAGGATTTCCCTCACAAAAGCAAAAGCCTATAGAGTCTTCTCCAGCAATAGTACAGTTGAGATGACAAGGAAGAAATAGAGCATTTTTAACACCATTTTCTTATGACTAAGAAAAAATGATGCTGTATTTCTGTACTGTTTATAGGTCAGCCAATGTGCTTTAGATCAATCAAAAATAATTGTTTAATAACTTGAAATTTCATGTCATTGATGCTTTAAGGCTTTTCTATATTGTGAACACCTTCCTTAGACACAGAGGACAAAGGTGCAGTGTCTCCAGTTGTTTTTACATGTGACTGAAGTTTAAAAATCAAAGTTCATGTAACCAAGCAAAGTCACAGACAGGTTCCACAATATCAGACAGAGCAGGTGAGTATGTGTATCTTTCTGTTTACTGTAGGAATGCAAAAGTTAAACTAGAATTTCCAATGAGGTTTTACAGCAAGTCTGCTTTTACAAATTAAGAATACCAGGGTAAATCTCACTTAAAAAGGTTTAATCATGTATTACATAACGTTCTGCTGGAAAATGCATGTGAGACATAATAAATAAAGTAGGAATTCAGTTATTAAAATGTGTGAGCATGTGCAAAGCTGCATATGCATATACATATGCATATACATGTGTATATGTGCATGCAAATATCAATATTCTCTGTGTATACATAAAAGTTTATTTAGTTATCTCTGGTTGCTTGTTCACAAAAATAAGTACCTGCATATACCTCTAGTCTTTCTTACTTCAGAAAACATAATAATTGCATAAAATATATTTCCCTATGTTTCAGAGGTAATTTTAAGAAAATTTACTGTAAATTGTTAAGCACCTTAATTTCTCCTTAATTTTAGTCTAGGGGTTTTAGGTATCCTAAGTTGTTATAAAAAATATATATATATAATTATGAACATCTTTTTTTCATATTAACATTTTATCTTAGAAAGAAAAAAAATAAAACTAGCATGTATACTGTAAAGGAACTTATATAGTGGGATTTTTTTCAGCATTTTGTTATGCTTTTTCAGGTTATTTGACTGATGTTTGGTTGGTTCATCAGTTAAATACTACTAGTCCAGCAGTTGAAATCAAATCACCTGAAAGTTAAAAGGTCATAATACTATGTCTCTAAAGGTTACAGAAGAAAGTCAGCAATGGAACTCCTGCAGACAGTCAGAGAAGGGGCAGGGCCACTGTGTTATTGATGGACAAAAGGCACTGCTGGATAGCCTATCTCCATAAAACACTAAAATATTTCAAGAGCTGCTTTCACCTGTGGGTATTCCATAGAGTAGCAGTGGATACTCATATGTTCACTATTTTATTTCTCACACTTTTAAATCAGCTGTGTGCAACCCATTTTATTATCGCGGGGATTTTTTCATTTGCCCAGGTCTCAGTTCTTTCTGTATCTCATCCTCTTCCTGAAGAAGACGTTGATTTTAATCTTTTCCTTTTTAAGTATTTATTTATGCTGCTTCATTGTCCATAGGCTCTACTTGTAAAGACTCTGCTATGCTAGACATATAAACTGAAGTTTCAAAAAGCAGTCCCTGCTCCAGATATGCCAATTTCTTCTCAATCAGCTTTCCAGGTTGCTCTATTTCTTGCCATCAGAACAATGGGCTATAACCTGATCATTTTCTACTTATATTTATTTTTTCCTCCTTTTTCTCCCCTATGTCTCTCTTCTACTCTATCCAATTTTTCTATCAAAAACAGTCACATCCACAATACCCTAAAAACATATCCATTCTCATAAATCTTCAGAATAACTTGCTCAATACTTCCCTGTACTACACAAACTGCTGCTCCTCTCTCAGAGCACTCTATGGTTTTTGCCCTCATTTTCCTGCTGTACCTGAGTCTATTTCAGTTTTTCAGCTTTTCACTTGTAGTGCGTTGTTGCAACAGTCTGCTATGATCATACAATCAAAATTTTATTCCTTCCTCTTAGAAGCAGTTCATGAAAGGCATGATTCCTTAAAACATGCTAATGNTTAAGGCTTTTCTATATTGTGAACACCTTCCTTAGACACAGAGGACAAAGGTGCAGTGTCTCCAGTTGTTTTTACATGTGACTGAAGTTTAAAAATCAAAGTTCATGTAACCAAGCAAAGTCACAGACAGGTTCCACAATATCAGACAGAGCAGGTGAGTATGTGTATCTTTCTGTTTACTGTAGGAATGCAAAAGTTAAACTAGAATTTCCAATGAGGTTTTACAGCAAGTCTGCTTTTACAAATTAAGAATACCAGGGTAAATCTCACTTAAAAAGGTTTAATCATGTATTACATAACGTTCTGCTGGAAAATGCATGTGAGACATAATAAATAAAGTAGGAATTCAGTTATTAAAATGTGTGAGCATGTGCAAAGCTGCATATGCATATACATATGCATATACATGTGTATATGTGCATGCAAATATCAATATTCTCTGTGTATACATAAAAGTTTATTTAGTTATCTCTGGTTGCTTGTTCACAAAAATAAGTACCTGCATATACCTCTAGTCTTTCTTACTTCAGAAAACATAATAATTGCATAAAATATATTTCCCTATGTTTCAGAGGTAATTTTAAGAAAATTTACTGTAAATTGTTAAGCACCTTAATTTCTCCTTAATTTTAGTCTAGGGGTTTTAGGTATCCTAAGTTGTTATAAAAAATATATATATATAATTATGAACATCTTTTTTTCATATTAACATTTTATCTTAGAAAGAAAAAAAATAAAACTAGCATGTATACTGTAAAGGAACTTATATAGTGGGATTTTTTTCAGCATTTTGTTATGCTTTTTCAGGTTATTTGACTGATGTTTGGTTGGTTCATCAGTTAAATACTACTAGTCCAGCAGTTGAAATCAAATCACCTGAAAGTTAAAAGGTCATAATACTATGTCTCTAAAGGTTACAGAAGAAAGTCAGCAATGGAACTCCTGCAGACAGTCAGAGAAGGGGCAGGGCCACTGTGTTATTGATGGACAAAAGGCACTGCTGGATAGCCTATCTCCATAAAACACTAAAATATTTCAAGAGCTGCTTTCACCTGTGGGTATTCCATAGAGTAGCAGTGGATACTCATATGTTCACTATTTTATTTCTCACACTTTTAAATCAGCTGTGTGCAACCCATTTTATTATCGCGGGGATTTTTTCATTTGCCCAGGTCTCAGTTCTTTCTGTATCTCATCCTCTTCCTGAAGAAGACGTTGATTTTAATCTTTTCCTTTTTAAGTATTTATTTATGCTGCTTCATTGTCCATAGGCTCTACTTGTAAAGACTCTGCTATGCTAGACATATAAACTGAAGTTTCAAAAAGCAGTCCCTGCTCCAGATATGCCAATTTCTTCTCAATCAGCTTTCCAGGTTGCTCTATTTCTTGCCATCAGAACAATGGGCTATAACCTGATCATTTTCTACTTATATTTATTTTTTCCTCCTTTTTCTCCCCTATGTCTCTCTTCTACTCTATCCAATTTTTCTATCAAAAACAGTCACATCCACAATACCCTAAAAACATATCCATTCTCATAAATCTTCAGAATAACTTGCTCAATACTTCCCTGTACTACACAAACTGCTGCTCCTCTCTCAGAGCACTCTATGGTTTTTGCCCTCATTTTCCTGCTGTACCTGAGTCTATTTCAGTTTTTCAGCTTTTCACTTGTAGTGCGTTGTTGCAACAGTCTGCTATGATCATACAATCAAAATTTTATTCCTTCCTCTTAGAAGCAGTTCATGAAAGGCATGATTCCTTAAAACATGCTAATGGGAATACTTTGTGTCTTTTCTCTTTGTCTGTTAGCTGCTACAGCCTTCTGACTATGAATTTATTCCAGGCTGGGCTTCTATTCCCTTCCATTTATGTTTAGCCATCTAAATGCTATCTATTGTTAGACAATTGCAATACCATGTAGTGATTTAATAAACAATATGTGAATAGAAAATGTAATATTCACTTCTAAGGAACCATGTGCTGCTCCTGTAACTTATAATTCCATATTCCAGCTAGCCACCATTTTCCACGGGCAAGAGAGACCCTGTTAATGTGCGCACTGACTGCTAGAGGTTTCTGTGATGCTGAATCCACAGCTGAAAACACAGTAGCTCATATCTTTGATTTTGTGTAGGTTGTTTTACATAACT